>PVJL010000081.1:359624-654678 GCA_004026885.1 Lyroderma lyra | reverse complement strand
GGGGAGAAAGGGGAGGGGGTGGGAGAGGAGGGGGGGAAGCTAAATATAAGGTGATGGAAAGAGAAGTCACATTAGGTGGTGAACTTATTATACATCAAGTTGACAATGCACTGTAGAATTGTATGCCTGAAACCTATGTAATCCTTGCTAACAGATGTCACCCCAATAAGTCTAACAATAAAAATTAATTAAAAAAAAATAAAGCTTATAGCATGTACAAATAAAGAGTTTTATCTCTTTATAATCATTAAAAATAATAAGAAGTAAAGGTAACCATAGTTGGAGTCTGATGGGATGTGAGCAGTATGGAAGAAATGGTGATTTAGTAATGATAATAAAATTGAAATGGAGGGTTCTGAAGAATGGTAGAGAGATGTTTTATTGAAAAAACAAACAAACAAACAAACAAACAAAAACCTTTGAAACTTAATTGTGCTAATTAAGAAGGTGGTAACTCCAGGCCTTTTCTATAGGGCCACAGAAGAATTAAAACTCCTTTTAAAATATAACAGAATTTCTATTTTTTCAGGCATTCAAATGCAAGCAAATTACTTCAGCCTAAAGACTATGAGACCTCTGATACCTGAAAAGGGAATGCTTTGTTTTTCAGGATAGCACAAATCATGAACAAGGTCTCTCAAATCAAAATGGGTATGCCCCTTAATTGCCTTTGTTGCATTTTTTTGTTAAGTTTGTAGCCTTGATCTAATGAATAGGGAGGTATAATATTTCAGAATGGAGTTATGATAATAACATGATTGGTATCTTGATTCTTTGTATTCATGTGATCATATTTATATCTAAGACAAAGAGTATTGTAAGAATATGATCATACACTTGCCTATTCTCCTGTTCAGATTACAGGCTGCCCTTGGTATACACTGTATTAGGTTTCCACTAAAAGCACATGCTCTGAGAAGGAAAGAGTGTGATAAGAGGGTGGTATTTGCTGCCAGCAGCTACCTCCCACCTCCAGTGCCAGCTTGAGTGGCCTTTTTTTGTCTTGCACCTCCTGCATTTCTCACCAACCTCTTCCTTGTCTGGGCCTTTCTCTGCTCTCAGACTTTGTAAGGAGGAGAAGAAATTCCATTATTTACATGGTTGGCAAGAGAAAAAGAGCAATTCTTATCTATGATGAAAAACTGTTCAAATGGGGGAGTTGTGAACATTCCATTACTCTGCTCAGAGTCATAAAACGTTGAAGAGCTGGGGCTAGGAGTTATGTTTTTAAATTTTAAAGCATAATCTGCTGTAGTTTGTTTGGAGTCAGTTATTAAGGGATTGTGACTCCAACTTTAAGACCCAAAAGGGAAGCCTTGGGAGCCTAGAGTGTGTCGTGTAGCTTAAGCTCTGATTCTAGAGGGGTCCTGGAAGGGGCTTTGTTGGCACTTTGCAGTGCTGGGCATTTCGATTCTTTTCTTGTTTTTTTCCAACATAAAAGCAGTATTAGTTTTAAACTTAATTCTCTTTCAAGGCTACCATGGATGTTCAAAATCCTCTAAATATTAAAACAGCCTTAAGTAGCTTCAGATTTTCTCTACCTTTCCTTCTTCAAATCACACAAAATCACCAATGTTGCACATGTCACTATGTTGCTTTAAACACATCTTATCTTTGGAAAGACTAGAGCTCCAGAACATGTGGGAAATTTTTAATCAAGACTGTTGTAAGAGTTCCTGTGTCATATTTGAGCTGATGGAAAGGTTCTGGAAATGGATAGTGGTGATAATTGCATAACAATGTGAATATACTTAATCCCATTGAATTATACACTTAAAGGTGGTTAAAATGGTAACTTTTATGTTATGTATATTTTACCACAGTTGAAAAAAGAAAGTCCAGCTAGTGGTGGCCTGAAGGAGGTGGGAGCGGCCTGGCATTGTTCTAGTTTTGCTCTATTGATTACATGTCTGTTCAGCAATTATTATACTTACCTTTGTTTTATATTCCAGTGTGTAATTGTGTTATGTTTACCAATAAAAAGATTAATTAAAAAAGTAAAAATTAAAAAAACAACAACACTATCTCAAGTGGTAGGAATTATGAGGCCGTGGAGAGTCCCTTGCCCTGATTGGGGCCTCGTTTTTTTTTATTTTTAATGTAAAATGAATGAGTTAGTTAGACTGTACGAACTTGGAAGACTTTCTATTGCCCATATCCTGCAATTGTACAAAATAACTGATTGTGCATGAAATAACTACAAAAAGCAAATATCCTAGGAGTATTTATTTTGACTGTTACTTTATAGAAATTGAAGAATCAAAGGGAAAAAAAAAAAAACAAAATAAAAAACCCTGGGGCAACAAAACCCAGTGACTAATATGAAGAAATAGAGATTGTCCTAAAATACAACCTAAGTAAAGTTGGCTGTCCTACGATACAAACTTGAAGGAAAGGAATGTTTTCCCTTAATCAAGGTCAGCACAGAAAAAAATGCTCCGCAAGAGGTCAGGTGGGGTGGGAAAGGAGGGTCAGGCACTGTGCAGTTGGAGAAATGGGAAAGGCCTGTTACCATCTTGGAAGAGGAAGGGGCTGGCACCCACATTTGCCCTCCTCACTATCAAATGCCTGTTTTGCTTTCACACAAAACCCTGGTCTTCTCCATAAATTTTTTATTTACCAGAACTGTCCAGAAAGGCTTTATGGGCAACTGTACCTAACTGATGCCTTCCTCATGATACTCCCATTACCAAAAACCCTCTTCATCTGAAGTTTTCACCCTCCTTGAGGCCTTAGTGAATCACACTATTCCTTTCCTCCGGTGTCCATGACATAACTGTCTCATGATTCCTTTTCTTCTCTGTTCCTTCCTCTATTTCTTCCCTAACTCCAGATTGTCTCCCACCTCTGAATTTCCTAGAGCACCTAACATTCCAAAAACTTATGCAGAAATGTACCATGTATTGTCTCAGGGTTGTCACTAACAGAAGGATTAGCAAACCATGACCTGCAGCCCATCAACTGCTTTTATAAATAAAGTTTTATTGGAGCACAGCCACAACATTCATTTATGCGTTCTCTGTGGCTGCTTTTGTGCTTCCATGGCAGAGTTGATTAGTGGCCACACAGAGACTATGTGACCCACAGAAACTGAAATATTTACTGTCTGGCCCTTTACCATCCCTTGCTCTAATGAATTAAGCAGTTAATATTTCTTTTGCAGACTTTATTAAGTCTGTATTTTATTCCTTTAACCAGAGGACCAGGACTGTGTCTAATATGCTTTTGTGATCATTCAGACGCATCCTACTGCCTTGCACCTTGTTAGAATCTCAGTGAATAATGATTAATTAGTGATCAATTAATGAACTATTGAGATTGCAAAACTACCAGCATGTTGTTGTTTAAATAAATTGTCTGAGGTGGAGCGATACTTTCTCCTAGCTCTCCATTTGAGGTATGTGTGACTTTAACCTTTCTATCCTCCCAAGGCATCAGGATAGTGCAGTGGTTGGGCACAGTTTCAGGGGTTGGAGAGCCTGGGGTTTGCACCCTGATCCTACCTTTTGCCAGCCACGTGACCTTAAACAAGTTCTTGAAGTTCTCTAGGATTCACCTCCTCATCTGCAAAATCGTGATAACAATAATAATTCATCATTGGGTCATGAGGATTTTTAAATAAAATAATATATTTTTAAGTACTAAGTAGAGTTTCTAGGACATAGTAAACAACCTAAAAATGGTTGTAATTGTTATTGCCCCATTGTAATTATATCTCATTTCCTTCCAACCCCCTTTCTCCACCTAATCTATATTCCTTTCAAATGCATGTATTTTCTCTACATTTTTTGTGTTTTGAATTCTAGGGATATAGATTTGGAGTTCTCTGACTGTGAAAAGAGAGTGGCAAGGATTAGATGGGTTCCTGTTGATTTGTCTTAACTCTCTTGCAATAAAAAAGCAATAACCATTTTTGCCTAGTTATCAATTCAGATGTTCAACAAATCCAATAAATGGTTTTTGAAAAATGGTAGCCTACTAGAGAAGTGAAGGAGGCATGGTCACTTAGAGGATAAATAGCATATTGTGTGCTCAATTCCTGATGAAAAATATAGGTGCAATAAACACCAAGGGCAAACTTGAAAGAAAATTAGTTCCCAAAAGCCAATGAAATGGTAAAAGACAGTGGCATAGTATTTTACTTTGATGATAGCATTATTTAACTAAGTCAGTCACTTCCACCCTTAATAGTAACCTACCAAGCACCTTCTATGTGCCAAGCTTTCTTTTGGATGCTAGGCATACATCAATAAAAATAATCATATAGGGAGGGGTTGGGAGAGGAGTGGGGGGAAGCTAAATATAAGGTGATGGAAAGAGAAGTCACATTAGGTGGTGAACTTATTATACATCAAGTTGACAAGGCACTGTAGAATTGTATGCCTGAAACCTATGTAATCCTTGCTAACAGATGTCACCCCAATAAGTCTAACAATAAAAATGAATTTAAAAAAATCATATAAAAATCTCTGCCCTTGTGGACTTACATTCTAGTGATGCTATCTATAGATAGCATCAATAGGTAGATAGATACATACATATGTATGTAGGTAGGTAGATAGATGATAGATAGATAGTTTTTCTTAATATTAGAAAGTGATAACTGCTATGGGAAAAAATTAGAGTAGGAGAAGGATCATAATAAGAAAAGAGAATGGGATGTTGTTTGCATTTTTAAATGGGATGGTCAGATGATATTTGAACAAAACTGTGAAGGATCTGACAAAGTGAACTACAGGGACATCTGGAGGGAAAAAAATTACAAGCAGAAAGAACATACTCTGTAAATGCCCCTTGGCAGAAGTATGTCTGGCTTGGGCAAGGAGCAATAGGGAGGCTAATGTAGAGGCCAGAGGTAATGATAGGAATAAAGCAGTTAACTTTTGTTGAGACCTTACTATTCCCTGAGCATCTTCAAAGCATTATGACATATATCTTCAAAACAGTCACATAATGTAGGCAAAGTTACTCTCTCCACTTTATAGATAAGTAAACTGAGATATTTAAAAAGCTGAGTAATTTGCACAAGATTACATAGCCAGAGACTGCTGGAGTCAGATGTATCTGATTCCAGTGCTCATGCTCTTGGCCAGTACATTTTATTCTGCTCCATGTTTGTCTGTCCTGGAAGTCAAGATTGGATTAGCTCTACTCTGTTCCCCACCTGTCTAAACTGTGTAATTCTTTGTTGTGACCTCTTTCACTGGTTGTTAACTTGTCCTTTGGATGCATTTTTAACTCAAATGCAGAATTTAAAATGTCAGCAGAGGTTTTCATGACCCCTTTACCACCTTATGGCATTTCTGAATTGTCTCTTCTTCTTTCCCATTCTGATCTTCCATAAACTTACTAGCTCTGCCTTTGTGTGTACAAACCAGTTCAGCCTCAAGGGAAAATCTGCATACCAGAGTGCTAACACATCCTTTCTGACCTTCCTCCAGAGATCAACTGATGTATGGTGGGACGGCTTCAAAATAATTTTCACTTTGTGAATATAGGATTGTGGTCAATATCAGTCATACATGGAAACATTATTTTATTTGATTATTAAATTTATTGGGGGGACATTGGTTAGCAAAAATTCCATAGGTTCCAGGTATACAGTTCTACAGTGCATCATCTGTGTGTTGCATTATGTGTTCATCACCCAGAGTCAGTTTTTTTTCCGTCACCATATATTTGTGTCCCTATCCCTTCTTTCCCAACCCCTCCCCCATAACCTCAGGTAACCACTAAACTATTTTTGCAAGTTATTTTGGTAGTATATCCTTTTTCCTTCCTGTCTTTATTTATTTATTTATTTATTTATTTATTATACTATTTGGAAGATTCACCTCAGCCTTTGACAGTATTACTTTAAAAATTCCTAAATTCTCAACCCTGCCCACCCCCTTCTTAGTCAAATAAAGGTATGTTAATAGCAAAGCCAAGACATAGTACTGAAATTTTAAAAAATCTGTTCACTTCATGTCCATTGAATGTTTTTTCATCATAATTCCTATGAGTATCTTCCCTATCCAAATTAAATCATTTTATTCTTTCTTCATGGAACACAAGGGGGTGAATGTATTTCTTTTCCATCTTCAATATGTATAAAATATTTTCTCATGGTAAAACTGTATGTCAAATTTCAAAGCAGGATCAGAAAGACAATGTCCATTTCTCTGTCAGTTTATAAAATCCCCGAGCTAGAAAGACAGTGACCATGACAAGGAAGAAATAGATCTTTTTACAATAGTATCTGAACTGAAATGGAGAAAAGAGTAGAAAACTTGGATATTTTCCCCATAAGGAATATTTAAAATTAATAGTTGCTTGGGTCCTAGGATTCTTGAAATGGGCCTTGAAATAGATCTGGATGAGGGAAACTAGGAGGTTTGTAAATACTATTTTTGAAGAAAGTTCTAGTTTAAAAAGAAAGACAAGTATGTTGACAAATTTTTGAGATTGATGGCATAAATTTGAATTGCAAAAAGCCCAGTCTGTGGTAATTGTTTTCTTCAGAAGCTAGATGTACTTACTTTTTTTTTTTAAATTCATTTTTGTCGTTAGACTTACTGGGGTGACATCTGTTAGCAAGGATTACATAGGTTTCAGGCACACAATTCTAGAGTGTACTTACTTTTTTAATCATATGGAAAAACCAGACGTAGGGAGTAACCAACCTCATCTTATCATATTTCAAGTGGAAGCCAAATGGTGCTTAGATCATGACAAGTAAGATGCCTATGGAAATGATCTGGCTGAACTCCTCATTGGAAAATCATTCAAGGTTTCTTTGTCTTTCCAAATGATTAAAATTAATGTATCCCTGAATAAATATGACTTTACACAAATTTTTCTTCTTTATCCTTTTATGGAAAATTTCAAATAGATATAAATTAGAGAGAACATCTTAATGAATCTGTGGGGTCATTACCCAGCTTCAACCACTATCAACAATGGCCAATCTTTTTTCATTTATACCTCATCCTCTCCACACCCTCTCATACAATTTTGAAACATATTTAAGACAGCATATCATTTCATCTGTAAATACACAATTAGATTTACTGGGGTGATCACTTTGTAATATATAAATACTGAATCACTATGTTGTACACCTGAAACTAGTATAATATTATAAGCCCTTATACTTAAATTTAAAAAAAGGATTTATTTTCTCCTTAGAAGCTCTTGTTCTCAATAGTTTAATAGTTTATGTTTAATGTAATTATAAAATTCTTACAAAACATTGAGTAGAGTGCAATACTTAAGCCAAATAAATTACATAATTAGTTTTTTTTTTTTAATCATGTACGTTTGGGCATTTCAAACTGAAGGTAATACTAGGAATTAATTAATTTATAGTTCTCCATATTTTCTTTCTTTTCACTGTCCATGGTTTCTTTTCTACCATTTTTTTTGTATGACAAAAATGTTTTCACAGTATTGTTCAATATCATTATTATTGACATTGAATTAATTTTCTCACCTCTTAAAGAAAGTTACTGTGCTAAGTGTCAATGACTATATACCAACCAAAGCCTTTAACAACAAAATAAATAACGAAGATGTTAACTTTTAAGTGATAATTCATCAAATTTTAATATTTATGTTAAAGATATCTAGCTCTTGATGCCTTTAAAATTTGGCCCAAATGGTCGTTAATAATAGAATAATTTCTAATTCACATGTGGTGTGCCCCATGTTTGAAATTCAACGATCAATGTATTTTTATTTAACTACCTATGAATATTAATGTCAGGAAAGAAGTATTTCTTCCACTGTAAAGGATTCTCGGGTTTTGTTGTTGCTGCTGTTGTTACATCAAATAACTTCAAAACTACATCTTCTGATTTATAGAATATGCGTGATGGAAAAATACTCACTGATGATAACCTGTGCTGTCAGGGAGGCTCTCTCCAGAGATGCATGTGATTAAATAACCCAGCCAGAAAAAAAAAAAAAGACAATATAGCTTTCATTTGTCAACCCACCTTAAAAGCAAATGACAGGAGTAATTACTCTTACTCTTTTACTAGCCCAATGTGAATTCATGCTCATTAGAGGGTTGAGCATGCAATGCCTTGCAGGTGCTCTTTTGTAACATGGGAATATTAATGCTTTGTGTAGTATCCAGTCACTAATTATTAGTTAGCTGCCCCAGTTTATGTCTCAGCGTCTGTGTGTTGCTGTTTTTCCTGCTCAGCCAGCCTCCTTTGCTTGGCAGTGTTTTGCATTTGCCTTTGCTGTGTGTGTTTGTAACCATTTCTCTGGTGCAGATTATTCTCCAGCCTTTACAGAACCTCAGCAGCACAGTGGGTATTATTTTGACTCCATTGAAATTCTGTTGCAAATTTTTCTCTTCACCTCCTCCTACCACCCACTGTTTTCATGTTGTTCCCCATGATCTCTTGCCAGGATTCTAATAGTTTCCTGGGAAACTTTATGAAGGCATTTTTTTCTGAACTATATAATTTTGGCAGAAATAATCATAATATTAATAGGTGGGTCTGTTATCATATGAAAAATGTAAGGAATGGTTAATCCATAGAAAATAATGTAATCGTGCAATAGTTTTCTAACTAGAACATTTTATTCCCAATGGTGGAATGGTTAGAGATCAAGTATATAGAGAGGTGTAAGTCCTCTAAGATTATTTCTTCATAGTTTAGCTATTCCTGCACGCTCTGGGGAACCAACCAACTGGAATGATTTCAGGGCTCTGAAAAGCGACTTGGCCCCACATGTTTCTCTGATGGACATTCAGAAGAAAAACTCCTTGACGATTTCTTGATAAAGATGTTTTAGGATTAGTAGTTCATCTATTAGGACTGGTTAAACCTATTATCATTCACAATTACCTAATAGAGAGCAGACACTAAAGGAATGGGAACTCATGACAGGTTTGGTTTTTTTGTTTTTGTTTGTTTTTGTTTGTTTGTTTGTTTTCCAATGGAAAGGACAAATTTGGAGAAGTGATAGAGAAAAGACTAGAAAATGCCTGGAAGGCAGCACAGTGCAACTGACATTTGGTGGTTAGAATTTCATCAAAGGAAAGGAAATGTAGGAGAATTTTAGGGAATGTTGCACAGTTTATAGATATATTTATCATTATTCAGAAAGTTCTTACTGTCCATTTGCTTAGGGTCCAATTAAGTCATTTGGTGTCAGCTCTGTAAAGCAATAAATAGTTTTTCACATTTTTATTTTAGTGGCCAAAATCTCTTCCAAGAAAAGTTATGAGTGCACATATTCCCAGTGTGAAAACCAAATGAAAACCTCTTCTGATTGAAGGAGGTTGGTGTATCTGAGGATTGCCTTTCCCCACAGCACCTGCCCTCTCCTTTGTCCCTCAGCAATTCCTCACGCAGCTCTCTTATTAAAGGCTGTTTCAGCAATTATCATCCTTTGAAATAAGAGGTATTTATTCAATAGATTCATGATCGGAACCACCGTTAGGGGAAGAAAAATCATTCTTCATTATAATTGGCTAATTGGAGAAATTGCTGATACCTCCACTTCATTAATTCATTAACTCATTTTTTTTCCAAAAAATATTATTGACAAGTAACAAACATCCTACTCTGTGCCAGCCACTGTGACAAGCTCTGCAAATATAAAAGTGACTAATATAGGTACAGTCTATATTTCATGGGACTTTCATCCTAATTAATAGTCTGATATGAGCTGCCACAAATCATTTACCTAAGATGTTCTCCTCTATCTAAATATACTTTGTTCAAAGTATATTTTTCCATAGATAATATTCTTGGATGTATCTCATGACAACCTTCTCAAGCTGTATGAAGTTCAAAAGATTTTCTAGGTGGGGCTAATATAGCAATGGAGAACATCATTTGCAATATGCTGAAAGACTGCCAAAGCATTCATTACCCAATCCCAAAAGACATTATTATTCTGTGGTCAAAATATTTGGGATTAAAAGGAGATTTTTCCATTTATCTATCCTAATGTTTCTCAATTCCCTCCACCTATGAAGTATTTTGGGGACATTTAAAATTCATTCTCTGAACAAATTCAAGAAATCTCAACAGCTCCTTTCTTTTCAGCCATTTCTTCTCTGTCACCAGCAAATCGCAGAAAAGTTGAAACCCAGCTCTCTGTAGCCTGTGATCTCAGGAAGCTTGTGCCAGGGGAGGCATGCTGACTGGCTTCCTGCGGCCACTGTGTGCTCCCCAGGGTCTGCCTTTCCAGATGCTCAACCATTCCAGAGTCACTAGCATCAATGTTTTATATAATGCCATTCCTCTTCTCTGTGTACTCTCCAAACTGCTGCATGTCACATCTTTTCTTTTGGAAATGTTCATTAATTTTATTTTGATAACCCTTGAAATAGCTGGGACCACCCTAAAGTGAGGTAAGACAGAGCCAGAACATCAACAACCTAATAACTAACATATAAGTAGCACTAGTTTACAACTAGGTATTCATAATTAATTTGATTTTTGCAACCCTATGGAAAGTACTTTACTAAATCCCCCCTGACGGATGGAGAAACTGAGCTTCCAGGATGGGAAGCAACTAAAGGTCACACAGTTAGAAAGCATCTGAACATATCTGAAAAGCTGGTCTGCTGATACTCAACACTGAGTCAAATTAAGACCCACTCTGTCCTGCATTTCTGGACATTTCGGATCATTCAAAGCCTCAGGCCTCCACATTTTCCCACCTTTAGACTCTTGACAAAACTCATTAGAAAGAGATACTAATCTTGATTTTCTGGAAGAAGAAGGTAGGGTAATAAGAGTAATTAGAACCCTTCTATAAGAAAAAGTAAAGAGAGTGTGGTCAGTTGACCTGGTGACAGGAATGGTAACCCGCCACTCTAGCTCCTGCGTAAGGCCTGCCCTGCCTCCGTCTTGCCTTCTCTCTGCCCCTCAAGCACAGAAAGCCTTTTTTTTACCTAGCGGTCTTCCTACAGCTGCTCCCTCTGCCTGATGTGCTGCCCCTGATCTTTTCGTGGCTAGTGTGCTTCCGTTATCCTCATCTCATTCCCATGCCCTGTCCTTGGAGAGGCCTCTTCTGTCCCCTCTGTATGACCCACTCCATTACTCTCTGGGCTGTGACTTGGTTTTGTTTCCCTCATACTACTTACCCTCTGAAATGAGCTTTTTACTTTAAAAAAAATTGTGATAAAATACATATAACATGAAATTTACCATTTTAACCATTTTGAGCATACAGTTCCTTGGCATTAAGTACATTCACGTTATTGTGCATCTATCACCACTATTCATCAACCATTTCCACAACTCTTTTCATCTTGCAGAACTGAAACTCTGTACCCACTAAATAATAACTCGCAATTCCCACCTCCCTGCAGCCCCTAGCAACCAGTATTCCACTTTCTGTCTCTATAAATTTCACTACTCTAGGTATCTCATGTAATGGGAATCATACAATGTTTGACTTTTTGTGACTGGCTATTTCATTTAACATATCCTCAAGGTTCACCCATGTTGTAATATGTGTCAGCGTTTTTTTCTTCTGAATAGTATTTCATTGTAGGTATACACCACATTTTGTTTCCTATTCATCCACTGATTGGCACTTGGGTTGTTTACCCATTCATTCATCTGTTGACACCTTTTGGCTATTGTGAATAATGCTGCTGTGAGCATGAGTAAATTAATATCTCTTTGAGTCCCTCTTTTAGTTCTTTTGGGTATATACTCAGAGGTGGAATTGCTGGATCATATGGTAATTGTATTTTTTCTTATTCAACAGAGTCTGGCATATAGTAGGCACAGGATTTTGGTGGTGGGGGGGGGCTTGTTTTGTTGTTGTTGCTGTTTTGGACTCAACAAAGTGCAACGATTTGACCAAAGAGCACATGCTTTTTCATTTAATTTTTAAACTACATAAGATATGTAAATGGTTAAAAAAAAAACTCTCAAAATATATAATAGGGTTTAATTGATGAGTACAAATTCTTGTGTATTCTTTCAGAAATATTCTATGAATGTACAAACATATGTTCTTTTTCTTCATTTAATGGTAGCAGAGTGAGGAATTAGCAGTCAGGGCCAGACGAATGGACTCGTTCCAGGAAGGGTTAAACTTCAAGTAAAATGGGCAACTCACCAGGTCAGTTTCAGGAGGGAGAACTAGTACCAAGACTCAGGAGCAGAGGCCAGAAGAGGCAGTCCTCAAGCAGCAAGGAACATTCTTGCATGTGTCATTCAAGTTCCTACCTGCACCTGGCAGTATCTTCTGTCTGCCCTTGGTATACTAGTTAACTTCTGGTTGTCTCCACACCCACCAAAGAGAAAGCCCGTGTGGCAGGGTGGAGAGTTGTGATGTGAACTTTGAGGAATTTGAGGTCACAGCACTATGGGGAAATGTGAAATATTCAATAACTAACAGAGTTAAGGCAAATGGAAGTTGTGGGTGTGAGTCTGGACTGGAGACAAAGTTGTGGGTGTCACCTATAGAGAGTTTGTGGGCAACAATGAGACTTCAAAGAAAGTATGTCAAGAGGAAAGAGCAGTAGATCAAGGACAGGCTCTGTCAATGTCCATGGACGTCAGGACGGGAAAGGGAAAATGCTGAAGAGACAGGAGTAATTCAAGAGGATCATCACTAATGGGACATTTACACACAGGTACATAGGGACAGGTTTTCATTTAAGAACTTGGAAGTTCACTCTGAATCATGTAAGTTTTCATTTTCAGTAATTCCAGTAATTTATTTGCTATGAGATTAAATGCGTTCCTAGAAAATTGGTCTAAAAAATATGTAACTCTAATAGACAGTGTTTACTGATGAGAAAAACGAGAAAAACTGTCCTAGACACAAACTGTATTCTTGACTTGTTCCTCTGACCAGATACTAGCCATATTTCCATTATTCCTTCAGTTTCTGTTCTTCTTCAATCTATTTTAAAATACTATGTTTTCTTTCTGACTTATCTACTCATTTCTAAACCTAAAAGCATAGTTGTTCCATCCTCTGCATGGCAGTGTCATTTTTTTCTATCTAGGTGAAAACCATCAACACTTCCTAAATCCTCAGTTAGGTTTTAGTTGATGTATCTATAAAAGCCATTTGTAGCTTACACTTAGGAAGTGTTCACAGTGACTTCTTTATATCTTAGAATAAAACTTCTGAATCTTCAAACTTCTCTTCCCCCACCTCCCTCCTGCTTCTCACTCAAGTCCATATACTCAAGACGGCTTTCTGAAAAGCAGAAAAATCTCTCAGTAAAGTTTCATATAATAAAAAAGGAATCTTATGCCTTAAAGGCAGTCAGGTTCTTTGGCAGATTTATAATTAAATTTTACAATTGGCTTTCTCTTTAGTGTTCTCTGAATCTCAGTGCTATATTGTTCTTTGAAGGAGAGCAAAACAGTACCTGAATCCTAGTAAGCCCAGAGAGATTAGGGCTGCGAACCCAAGTCCTAGAATCTATAAACTCATAAAATGTAAGTCCATGACATATAGAGAAAAGAATAGGAGTAAAGAAAAAGCTGAGTTATTCTCAAGAAAATACAGCTAGAGGGAAGAGTCTTAAAATTATTTAAGGCTTGATATGTGTCTATACATATTTATTTCCTTTCAACTTGCATTTATTGACTATAATGTTTCAGATACTTTGATTAATGCTGGCAATGTAAAGATAAATAAGTTTCATCAAGGGTAGGTAATAGATAAAATAAACATGACTTTTTTTCATAGACAAAAGTAAATGTGACACCACTTGTGTTACAAAGTCCCAAAGGAATAGAACTGTCAACTGGAATGGGGCATTGGAAGGTGTTTTTTCTAGTTAAAAAAAGCATCTAATGGAAGAGATATGTCTAGAATGTACAAACCCTGTGTGGAATTCAGAAGAACACGGTGGGAAAACAATCATTAGTGATGGAGGATTGGAAAGTATCATTCTAGGTGTGCCATTCTACCCAAAAAGGAACATCTAATAAATGCTTGGTTTAGCTTGTTGACAATTTCTCCTCTCTTGGGGAATGAAAAACAACTAGGAAAACTGTTACACTGGCTGTACTTCTAGCCAACATGGGGTTAGAAATATGAAAATGACAGGAGTCATGAGGGAAAGTGGTCCCATCACATAATGGTAAGGAAAGAGGAGAAGCAGTTAATGGCTAAGAATTGCCCTGGACTTGGAGAAAGCAACTTGTAGAATGTTCAGAGGAAATAATGATCCACCATCTGAGACTAAGAAGGAATATGGCTAAAGAGACATGGGAACTTCTACAAAGGAAAATGCTGACAAAGTCATCAGAAATTATCTCAAGCAAACAGAAGATGGGGAGGCAGCCGTAGAGCCCAATGCAGGTATATAGGTACTCTTGGGACTTAGGATTTTAAAAGGCTATGTGAAAAAGATGCAAGCTGGGACACAAAGTGAAGGGGACCTGAAAATGTGACAATCTTGAAAGACTACCAAGAATCAGCCTACATATTCTGATGGTGCAAAACCCTGGTTTAACACATGAACGGTGGCATTTTCCTTAGAGGGTTCTTGTTAACTTGTGACACTTCTTCATCAGCAAGCTAGACACAAGGCATCTGTTATCTCAAGGGAGGATTATCACAGCACACAACTAGGAGAAAAGTTAGTCTAATTCTGGGGCCTCCTTAGTTGTAGAGCTTTGTCAAAATGAGAGATACCCCTAAACCCCACATTCTGTCTCATGGCTATGCCAAGTTTGATTCTTTAATTAAAATCAATTAGATAATTACAGAATTGAAGGTTGCCTTTTTTTCTTGAAGAAATAAATAATTTTCCTATTATCCTCTTTTTTCTCTACAATGTTAACAACAGATATTACTCATATAACACATTTTTACTACAGATGAAATTTTTCATTGGAGTGTACATGCAATCCAGAAGACCACTGCCTATGCTTTCCCAACAACAACCCTTACCACACACAAATACACAAGAACTCCATGGGCATGTTCAAATAATTGCCACAAGGAAGGGAGGTGTATGACCCCTTTTATTAATAGGCCTAAAGCAAAAATGATGAGCTGTGAAAATGTAACCACCTATTGTCAGCTCATCTTAGGCAGTTTCAATGGGTAGGTCCCTTACTGTGCTTTATTAAACTCAAGTCAGGTTAACTTCTAGACAAAGGAATTTCTCATAGAAATTCGGCAGTCATTATATGGTCTCTTCCACTTTTGCAATATATACGTTTTTATCTTCTGGAAAGGGGTTTATAGATCTTACTGATAGTCAACATCATAAATTGCTAATCCTTTTTGTTTCTCACAAGAAACAAAATCATATTAATTGCATAATAGTTCTTCTAGACTATTGTTCAAAGAATTAAATATAATTGGCTTATGACATTGGTCCCTCCTGACATCTTTATACACAAGACAGAGCTTAGGCACAATAATGGTGCATAAATTGGATTGGTAATGACTTGAATACTATCATAAAAGAGAATTACTTTGTGGATCAATGGCGATGTGAAAAAAGCTTCCAGTGGTATCTCAAAGGAATCTGTTCTATTAAAAACTTGTTTAACAATGACTAGCATGAAGACATGAAAAGCCTAAAAAATTGTAATACACAAGCAAAATAAACTGATGGGAATAGATAATACACCAGATAACAAAATCAAAATACTAAAATATTTCAATTGATGGATAAAGGGGCTGAAATAAATAACAACTGAGAAGAGAAATGTAAATTCCCACATTGGAACTGAAAAAAGTCAAAGTTTTCAAATTCAGATCATAGGGAAACTATCTTAAGAGCAGTTCTCATGAAAAAACCGGGGGTGTTTATATTGACTGGAATGTCAGCATAACCAGATTAAAGGGCCAGAACAAGCAGCAAGCCAGATTAGGACCAGAGGGTATAGTTTGCAAATCTTGTCTCTATAAATTTAACAAAGTTATACAGAAAATGTTAGACAGATTAAACATAAGTGTGTTATGTCTGAAGATGTCACATTATAAATAGCACAAAGAAATGAGGAAATATTATTCTAGCTTTCAGAAACTATAATTTGATTCAGCACAGAAGTCAGTCTTTGCAAAATGAGGGAAATTCCCACCTATGTACGTGTTGTTTCACTTTCATCTCTATTATCTGTATTAGTCAGCTCAGCTTGCCATTAAAAAAATACCATAGACTGGGTGGCTTAAACAACTGAAGTTTATTTCTCTTGGTTCTGAAGACTGGGAAGTAAAATATCAGCATAGCAGCAAGCTAGGTTTTATTATGCAGCTTCTTTTCTTGGTTTGTAGGCAGCCTTAATCTACTGTGTGCTCACATGACCTCTTCTTTCTGGAGAGAGAGAGAGAGAGAAAGAGAGAGAGGCCTCTTCCTCTTCATATAAGGCCACCAAACCTATCAAATTAGAACCTCACCCTTACAACCTTATTTAACCCTAATCACTTATGTATAGGCCTTATCTCAAATATTGCCACACTGAGGGGTTAGGGCTTTATCTTTGTCTGCTCAGGCTGCTATAGCAAAATATCACAGACCAGGTAGTTTAAAGAACAGACATTTATTTTCTCACAATTCCGGAGGCTAGATATCTGTGACCAGAGTGCCAGCATGATTGGGTTCAAATAAGAGCCTGTCCTCTTCATTGTGTGTGTGTGTGTGTGTGTGTGTGTGTGTGTGTATGAGAGAGAGAGAGAGAGAGAGACACCAAGAGAGAGCACTCACACTTTGATCTCTGTCTCTTCTTATAAGAACACAAATCCCATCACAATGACCCTATTCATGACCTCATCTAAGCCTAATTACCTTTCTCATGCCCCACTTTCTAATACCATCATACTGGAGCACAGGTAGAACTTCAACCTATGCATTTTGGGGAGACACAAACATTCAGTCCACAACATACTTCAACATATAAATTTGCAGGAGGACACCTTTCGGGCCATAGCCTTGTCTTTCTTGTAAATGAAAATATAAACTAACATACAAGTCAAAACTACACCAATTCTTCGATTAACTACCACATTTCACTATAGAAACAAGACAAAAATCAACAGAAGCATTCTGTGAGAATAAATTAGCTAGAGTGAATTTATATAAAGAGGATTCTATATTTTATTAGTAGTAGTAAATTGTGGTATAAATCCTTTATGTTGGTGAATTTAGAATAAACTTACATATACATGTAGTACATGCATAAATTTCTTTTCTTCAGAGACCTACTTGGTAAACATTTTACTAGCCCACCACTGTGCGTAGACAAGTAGAAATGAAAAGATACAGAAGAGCCTGAGGGGACTGTATTTCAGCCCCTAGATCGAGCCCTGTTTAGAACTGCCAGATCTGCCCTATGCTTTCCAGCTGCATGAACCAGTAAATTCTTTTCAGTGTGGTTGCCTAAAGCTAATTTTAATTGGATTTCTGTCACTTGCCTCCTCAAATCCGGATGAATACTATGTGTCATAGGCAAGTTTAAAAAACTGATTTTTTTTTTGTTTTCTTTTAAGCCCCAGTAAAGAAGTTTCTGCAGGTTTGAAGACCCAGCCTTCACTTTTAGGATCAAATCAGACTTTAAGTAGAAGGGAATAATGAGCTCTGTTCTGAAACTGGATTTTGCATTCCCAGCTTTACTGCTTCTCTGACTCTGCCCTCATGTCCCACTTTGATAGCGGGATTTGTTTCTGGGCCCCAGTGTTCATTTTTCATCCATTCTGCAAATAGGTCTCTTCTGGGTGTTGCACCTGAAATTTAGGACTGGCTCTGCCTTTTTTTTAAGCAGATGCTCTAGGACCTAGCTGCTGGAAGACAGTGTCCTGTGTGCTGCCAGCCGGCTGTGTGGCTTTGTGAGCCCTGCCCCTTTCTAAATTTCCATAGCAGTGCTCCTGTGGGGACGTGCTCTGCTGGCCCTCTCAGATGTGACTTGCTGTTCTCAGCAAACACCTTCAATCTTGTAACATGATGCAGTGATCTGTCTGCCATACTAGACCTTTCCCAGAGTCTGCTGCTTGCTGGAGCATACCTCCCTGGCCCTTCTCAGTGGGGGCCTTCCTTACAGAGTGGGCTCTCCCTAGGCCTCCGCAGATCCGCCAAGCCAGGCCCGACAGTCCCTTCTCGGAAATGCAGTGCCTGACTTTGTCTTGAGAAGAAATCCACACAATGCAGTTTGGACAACTGCTTTTCAACTTAGGGCTTGATGTTCCCCTTGAATACCAAGAAGAAAAATAGCTCTATCTGTGAAAAATGTAGTACTAAATATTCTTTAAATGTCTCATTCAAAAAATTTAATTCTAGGTGGTAGAATGACACATACTTAGATGATTCTACAAAATAAGGCTAAAGACTGTCTTCATCTGCCTGTTTATAACTTTTCCTTTACCTATCCCCTCACCTCCACCTGTTCTTTTGAAATGTCAAAGCCACTAAAATCGAGAATGGGGAGAGAGATTCATCTAGAACTTCATACGACAGCAAAAAGCTCAGTTCCCAGCCCACAAGGCATGAAGCCTGTTCATTGTCTTTGTTAGTGTATCTCGCTGCACCATGGGTGCAGACATGGCCCAGCATCATAATAATGGGTCCCATTAATGTGCATTTTACTTCTAGCTTGAAAAGTAAATGTTCAAGCAATTGTAATACGTCAACATCAGAAAGTTAAAAAAACTGAAAATAGGGTAATTTACCTTGTTCCACTGAGAGAAAGTAAGAGATGAAGCAAAATGGGACTAGTGAACAACTTCAGCCCATTTGGAATTTTATTTTTAAGACTACAGAAAAAAAAATGGCTTTAAAAAAAACAGATGTTGACTCTGGGTGCTGAATACATAACACAACACATAGATCTTGTATTGTAGAATTGTACATCTGGAAGCTATGTAATTTTTACTAGCCAATGCCACCCCTATAAATTTAACAATAAAAAAATAATAAATAAATAAATAAATAAATAAATAAATAAATAAATAACAGATGTTGAAGCAGGAAATGATCTCCAACAGATAAGACAAGACCCGTTCAAGATTTTTGTATATAATAAAAGTAATTATTACAATAGAAAGTTTCTCTCTCAAATCATATCAAGACTTCCACTGGGGATTTCCCACAGTAATGGGATTTCTCTTAGTTGTTCCCTGGAGCAGCTGTGCTCAACCTTTTGTGTACTACAGCTCAATTGATGGATGGCATTTAAATATTCGACACTCCCCCAGACATGCCCAGATTTTAATGAATCTAAAACAATTTTGTGAAATAAAAACGTGTGCAAAAATAAAGCACTACAATTATTTGTAACGACCAGGGGTATTAAATATAGACCAGTAATAGGCAGGCAAGACTGCCAGTTACACTTAACTCCTGATACATTAGTGGTAAATCCATATCTTTTTATTCCACTCAGGAAAGCATTATGGAGTTAAATTTAAAAAAAATTTAACTACAGTTGACGCACTAGTTTCAGGTGTACAACATAGTGATTGGACATTTATACAACTTATGAAGTGATCACTCAGGTAAGTCTAGTTATTACCCATCTGATACCATAATAGTTATTGCAATATCATTGATGGTATTTCCTATGCCGTACTTTATATCCCTGTGACTATTTTTATAACTGGCAATTTGTACTTCTTAATCCCTTTTACCTTTTTCACCCATCCCCCCAAATGCTCTCCCATCTGGCAACCATCCAAATGTTCTCTGTATCTGTAAGTTTGTTTTTATTTTGTTTGCTCGTTTCGTTCTTTTGATTCCACATATAAGTGAAATTATATGGTATTTGTCTTTCTCTGACTTATTTCATTTAGCATAATATCCTCTAGGTCCATCTATGTTGTCACAAATAGCAAGATTTCATTCTTTTTATGGCTGAGTAGTATTCCATTGTATATATACCACATATTTTTAATCCAGTCGTCTATTGATAGACACTTAGCTTGCTTCCATATCTTGACTATTTGCTGGTAAATAATGCTGCAGTGAACATAGGGGTGTGGATATCTTTTCCAATTAGTATCTTCAGTTTCTCTGATACATACCCAGAAGCGGTAGAGCATTATGGATTTTAGATTATGGAGAATTATGTTATTTTGAGGAGTAAACTTGAATGCACTCAAATGTGTGTATATGTATGCATATATATATATATATGAAAATATTTGCAAACTTAGAACATTAGCTCCCACTAGTTATACATACTGTGACAACCCTCACATGTGGTTGAGACTTATAGCCTTCAAACTTCAGTTGTGGAATAATAAGAGGAAAGAGGAAAGGAAGAAAAGCTCTTTTATACAAAATGGAAAAAGGAAAAGATCATATGAAGTGAAATGGAAAAGAATTTGGCAGGAGGTATGGTGTGTTAGAGCACCAGCTACTTTGTCTTCCCCCAATTTAGCAGATGTCTTTTGGAAACAGAGAAACAAATTGACTTTGTCCTTTATCCAGAGGAGTTACACACCTGAGTTTTTAACAGAATTTGGTTCCTGCAGGCAGAAGGCCACTGAGGTCACCAAATTGTTCCTCTTTCCACTTCATTCAATTCCATTAGTCTCCATAATCAACAGGACCCAAGAAAAGAGATGTTCTTACAGTTTAGATGGTTTGTTCATCAACTCTGAAGTGGCTTCAAGTTTTTCTAGTAAAGTTCAAAATGTCAAAGAATAACTCAGCTTGAAATGAACAAACCCCAAAAGGTTTCAATTCAGTATAAGAACAAAATTATTTTATTTTATTATCTAAGCAATCTATTCAGAAACTTCACTTTGATGCCTAGTTGCAAGAGTTTTGCCCTTTCAAGACTCGTTGCTCTACTTGTTTCTTTCATGATACCTGAGGGGCTAGGTTAAAGGAGATTGTATTGTTTTCCTGACCTGGAAAGGCCTAACTCAAGTTTTGTTGAAGTTTGTTATATCTCTGACACAGTTTTATTATAAAGTTAAAAGCTCTGGCTAAAACTTGTGGGTGAAAAAAGTTCTATGCTCAAATATGGTTAGAAAATACTGATTAAACAAGTATGAATGGATTTTGTTAGTATACAATTTCTCATATTCTTCATATTCTAATGTGAGCAATGAATTTACATAAGGGGCCTAATGAATTCAGCCTTCCCAAACTTGCTTGAACACGGACCCCTTGTGAAACATGCTGTCTTATAGAATGAAGTTTCATGGAAAAAATTTTTGAAGCACTGTCCTAGTAGCAGATCTCCAAGCCCCTATTTCTCAAGTAATAATCTATCAGTCCTGGCAAAATGAATGGTGAGACTTTAGGTTATCAGGAATGCCTACGAGTTGATGGAAACTTTTCTAATTATAGAGTTGGGAGAAATAAATTTATTTTTATTTTACTACTTACTGATTGAGTGACACTGAACAAATCAACATGACATCTCTGAATATCAATTTCTTCACTGCTAGGAAAGGACTAATTATTCTTACCTCACTAGGTTATTGAGAAGTTTTTAAAAAGAGCGTGGCAGTTTTATGAAATGTTAAATATATACCTACCATATGATGTAGCTATTGTGCTCCTAGGTATTTAATTCAAAAGAAAGAAAGGTATACAAGATCTGACCATTAAGTTCATGAACTTACCACTGAATGCTTACATTGGTGGCACTGTACAAACAACTTGGTAATGCTTCATAACCTTGGTGTATCTGTGTCTCACAGTTGTGTTCATGTCGACGTGTGATGGTGCCTTGCTGAGTGGCATTCATTATTCTTTTTGCATGTTTTTGTGTGCTGTAGCGAGAATGTCAGAGCTTGATTCAGAACAATGAACAAACATTAAGTTTCTTGTTAAACTTGGCAAGAGTGGTAGTGAAATCAGGGACATGTTAGTCCAAGTTTATGGGGATAATGCCATGATAAAACAGCAGTGTACAAATGAATTAAACTTTTTTCTGAGGGAAGAGAAAGCATAACTGATGAAGGGAGATCAGGGCAGTCAGAAACAAGCAGAACTGATGCAGTTACTGCAAAAATTTATCAAATTGTCCATCAAAATCATCAGCTGACTGTGAGAAGCATAGCAGACCAAGTAACCATTGATAGAGGAAGAGTTAGGAAAATCTTAACTGAAAATCTTGGCATGAGATAGTTGTGTGCAAAAATGGTCCTGAAAGAAGCTCACAGATGAACAAAAGCAAAGGAGAGTTGAAGTTTGCTAAGACCTTTTGGAGAGGCAGGACTATGTTTTGGGCCGTGTTATCATGGTGATGAAACGTGGGTGTACCAGTATGACTCTGAAACAAAGCAACCAAGTGCACAGTGGAAGTCAGCCAATTTTCCACAACCAAAAAAGTTCTGTCAGTCCAAATTAAGAGTCAAAAGGATCTTGCTAACCTTTTCTTATATCGGAGGGATTGTTCGTTATGAATGTATACCAACTGGACTAATAGTCAACCAAGTTTACTATTTGAAAGTGCTGAAAAGGCTGCGTGGAAAAGTTAGATGGAAACTTTTCGCCAATAAATCATGGGCGTTGTTACATCGATGTACCACCTCACACGGCACTGTCTGTGAGAGAGTTTTTAGCCAGTATACAAATATCTGTACTGGAACATCCTCCCTACTCACCTGATCTGGCCCAAATGACTTTTTTCATTACCTGAATATAAAGGAAATACTGAAAAAAAGAGATTTTGATGACATTCAGGACATCAAGGGTATTATGATGACAGTTCTGATGGCTATTCCAGAAAAAGAGTTCCAAAATTGCTTTGAAGAGTGGACTAGGCACTGGTATCAGTGCATAGCTTCCCAAGGGGGGTACTTTGAAGATGACCATAGTGATATTCAGCAATGAGATATGTAGCACTTTTTCTAGGATGAGTTCACAAACTTAATTGTCAAATCCCATATGTCATACAGGAATTTTTCACAGCAGCTTTATTTGTATTAGCCAAAATATGGAAACAACTCAAAAGTACCCATCAATTGGCAAATGGATAAATAAATTGTGATAAATTTATAAAATGGAATACTACTCAGCAATGAAAAGGAATGAACTATTCATACACACAACAACATGGATAAATCTCAAAAAATTGTACCCAGTAATAGAAGTCAGACAAAAAGCATACATACTGTATGATTCCATTTATATAAAATTCTAGAAAATGCAAATTAATCTGTAGTGACAGAGGAAGGATATGGTTGCCTAGGGACCAAAGGGAAGGGAGCGACAGGGATTGACAGGAGAGAGAATTAACATGAAGAGATGAATAAACTTTTTGGAAAGATGTATTCACCGTATTTTCCTTGCATATAGAATTCAAAGTTGGCAGTTTTTTCGTTAGGTACTTTAAATGTTACTCTGCTGTCTTCTTGTTTGCTTTATTTCCAATAAGAAAATTACTGTCATCTTTACCGTTTTCTTCAGTATGTAACATTTCTGTTTACATCTCCTGTAGCTGCTTTAAATGTTTTTCTTTTATCACTCATTTTGAGCAATTTGGCTATGATGTGCCTTGGTATAGTTTTTCTTGTGATTGGGGTTCATGAAGCTTTTTAGAACTACAGTTTATAGTTTTCATCAAATTTGGAAAACATTTTGGCCATGATCTCTTTAAATATTTCTTCTTTCCCACCCCTCTCTCTTCTCACCTTTAAGGATTTCCATTACAACTATAAGAGGCCACTGAAAATTTTCCCACAACTCGTTAATATTCATTTTTTTAAATTCCTTTCTTTGTGTTTTATTTTGCATAGTTTTTATTGTTATCTCTTCAAGTTTACTAATCATTTCTTCTACAATGTCTCATTTGTGTTTAATGTCATCTAACCTATACATTTTTACCTCAGACATTGTAGTTCTGATTTAGATGTTTCTACAATTTATCTTATACGTCTCTAATTTTTAAAACATAGGGAATATAATTATAAAAACTACTTTAATGTGCTTGTCAGACAATTCCAACTTTTGTGTTAGTTCAGAGTTGGCTTTGATTGTTTGATTTTTTTTTTCTCTTCATTATAGGTCATATTTTCCTGCTTCTTTATAAGACTGCTTGATTGGATGCCAGACATTTTGCATTTTGCCTTGTTGAGTGCTGGATATTTCTATATTTTCATAAATGTCCTTGAGCTTTATTCTGGGACACAGTTAAGTTATTTGGAAACAGTCTGATTTTTTCAGGTCTTGCTTTTTATGATTTCTTAGGCAGGACAAAAGCCATGTTTAGTCTAGGGCTAATTATTTTCCTCCGCTGAGACGATATTCTGAGACCTCTCTCTCTTCAACTCAGGTTATCTACTAAGATTGGCTTGGCTCCACCCTCCCTCCACTGTGGCCTGGAAACCCTCTCAAGGTCTCAAAACCGTGGCAATTGTAGGGCTCACTTTATTTGTTTCCCATTTCTTAGGAAAGACTACCCTTGGTTTTCTGGTTTACAGTGTCTTAATCCATCAGCCTTTCATTTAATAATTTACTAATCATTGATGTTCAAGTCCTAGATCCAGTTGTCTTATTAGGGGTCATAAAATAATGATATTTAATTCTCTCATAGAAATAGCATTAGATGAAAAAAATTGGGGAGGGGGGCAGTTCCTGGCTGGGAATCAAAACCAGGCTGTGGCTTTGAGAGCATAGAAGCCTAGCCACTACACCACCAGGGAACCCCCTAGATGAAATTATTTTTAAAAGATATTTCACACATCATCTAGTTTGTTACGTGATACTACGGTTTATAAA
Source organism: Lyroderma lyra (assembly GCA_004026885.1). Lineage (NCBI taxonomy): Eukaryota > Metazoa > Chordata > Mammalia > Chiroptera > Megadermatidae > Lyroderma > Lyroderma lyra. The sequence goes on along the minus strand of PVJL010000081.1, from coordinate 630,050 downwards.
GAAAAGAAAGGACAAATATTCTCTTCCTATGGTTTTCAGTTTTCAGAATGAGCAGCTGTTTTGCTAGCATCCTCAAAAGGCTGTGAGTTTCTTTTAAAAATTATATTTAAGTTATCATTGTGAACTCAGGAGATTTAATATATTTGATGTGTTTTTATATATTTAATTTTTGTTGACGTTCCATCTGTTTCATCTTTGGCCAAAGTATGTCCCTTTAAATTGATTTCTGTGTCCTTTGACATTACTTCAGTAGCCATTGATAGTGTCTTTGCTTTCTGACAAAACACAATATCCTAGATTCACCTTGCCTATCTCATGACCCAGACGTGAAATACACTGTTTGTCTAGGTGGCCCTCATTCATTTTTAGTGGGAGATAGTATTTAGAGGTCATAATCTGGGTCTTCAGGCTACTTGTTTCTCTGGGGTTGTCATTGCTTCTAACCCCTATTAGTGAAGAGCTTAGTAACAAGTATTTATAAAGAGAAATACAAATCATGAATTCATACTAATATTTATAACTTAAGATTATGGAGTCTTAACTTCACTTTTTCTGTTTCATATTTGTATGTTTTTTCTCTGAAAAAATGTAGGTCTTAATAAAATTATTTGCTTTATCGTATATACCTATATATATGTACACATTAACATACATATATATATATATATGACATATACACAAATGTATGTAAGTAGTCTAAATAAGAATTCTTTGTGTTAGTTTTCCATTTAGGATATATTCCAGTAGAAATTTACAGTGAAAATACTGTGATTTAAAGTTACCCGAAATAATTTTTCTTTCTATTGTTATGGCAGCTAAATGATATACACTTGATAAACTTATTTGTTTCAGTTTTTTATATTTAAGGATCACTCTTTTTAAAAATTTATATTTACTTTTAAATTATATAAAAAGTTAACAAGGTTCTAAAGCAGCAGAGTGCTGGTAAATATTTAACAACTGGCTCCCTGGGAATAAAAGCCCCAATTGTGCCAATTCCTATGGTGTAAACATTCCTTACACAAAAGGTACCACACAATAAACACCGTTAGGCTCCAGCTTGGAATTTTAATTCCAGTTAAATTACAACTTCATTGGAGAGGCAAACTGTTAACAACATTATACTTTAGTCAAAATAAGTTTTCTTAAGTGCTGGGAAGTGTCTAAATGGGACCAGAGGGTTCCACAGAGATAGGGGTGAAAATGGGAATCTGGGTGCTTCATAGACAAACTTCACTTTTTCACTCAGAATCAGAGCAGTGAGAAGCCAGGCTTAGGCATGTGCTGAGGTGAGTAGATTTCATGGATAAATGCTCAAGTACTGGCTGGGCCTCCACTGTATAAACCCAGCTTTTTTCATTGAAATCATCCTACCTTCCTGCAGAAGGGATAATTAGTGTTTTGATGTTTAGGTGGATTTTTCAGGTTAGTTAAATGTAATAGGGCTATATTTGTCATTTCTACAATATTTACACACATACTACATGAGACTGATACCTTTCATTGATACTTTGTTTCTGGTAACTTTCCACTGAAAGGAGACAATTGAGATCTTGGAATTTACATCATTATCATACGATTGCTTCTAAAGTCATAAGCTTTTAAACCTCTTTATTTCCTACAATGAGTATATTTAATCTTACATTTGCCTTAATAGATATTAACATTAGCGATTATTAGAGCTTTATAATACCAATGTGTTTGCATGACAAAGATCAGAGCAATGAAAAGTCTATTGACATGACTTGTTGGCCGTTATTAACCAGAACGGGCTCTTTTATTCTGTGCAAGCTCTAATTGTTTCTGGGTATTATGTTTTTCTATGAATTTTAGGGGAAGATATACAATGGTGTTTATGATAAGATTATATATGATCAGCTGGTAAAGACAGGCCAATACAGTGTTTTCAGTGAACATTTCCATTAGCCAGGCTGAGCTTAAGGCTAGAGATCCCATGGCACACAAGACCTTTATTTGAAGTCAACCAGGAAGAAGTGAATCCAAGATTTTGTATTGCCGTTGCTGAGCCAACACTTTCTATCCTATAGAGAGAAGTAGCCTCAGAAAAATGACTCTAGCAAATGATTAGGGCCTCAAATTTATGTCCCCATGTAACCCCTGGGCCTCTATGATGGATGAGCAAGTTTCCTGAGATCGGAGCATAGAAATGAAGGAGGAAGGGAATACGCATACTCCCACTGAATGCTGCTTCACAAACCTACATTTAAAGGACCTCATGATTACTGACCTGCCATGATGATTGCTGCTGTAGTCTAATTGGTTGGTCATTAAAATTTGCTCCCTGCTCTACTTACCTTGATAACAAAACCTGAAAGAATGGGCCCAGCCCCAATTTGTCTTTCTTGTAGTGACTATTTCCCACAGTATGCTTGTTCTGGGTTAGTCCACTGATTTCAGAAGTAACTGATTGTGGTGGTAAGGTAGCACCGAAGTACCAAAGGCATAGTGTTGGAGCCATGGTATGGAATGAAAAGTCACCAGACTCCTTTCACTAACCCATTTCTCCAGGATGGATTAAAATCAGATACCCCAAGTGCAAGCACAGATACTGTATTAGAGACCTATAGGCTCCAAGAGGGACAACCAAAGAAGTTAGCTCACTGAACTTAAGAGCAGTGTGTCAGAGACTTGAGAATGAGTACAATTTACATGAAAGAATTGGTGTCACATGATCTGGACTTGAATTCAAGTCTTGTCTACTTGTGTATCCTTAGGCATGTTGCTGTGGAAACAAAAATCTCTATCTATTCCCCTAGGCTGTTGCAGCAATAAAAAAAAATGTTTGTGGAAGAGAAACTCTTTAAATTATAAAGTATTATAGAGCTAGAAAGATTATCATACACATCATGGCCAAAGTTTGAAGAAAGAACTATACTTCAGTGAAAGGGTGAATCAGGAAAAACACCCATTGGCTCAGGGAAACAATAAAAATGCTTTTCGTCTTGGTCTGGGCTCGGGAAAAAAGTGTCCCTTGAGAATTTGTAGCCATGGGCCTGTCATTACACTGGTTCCAAGAACACCAAAGCTGAGAAATAAACATAAACTGAGATGGGAGCAGTGATTTTCCTTGGGCCATGAGCAGAAAACAAATGCGAGACCCTCTGGTTCTGGAATGTTAGGCTCTTCTCCAGGCCTCTCGGGATTTCCTCCAGCTTTCATGTATTTGAAAATTGTCCTTAGATTCCCCATAAATCTTATGTTCTCAAGTTTAAATAGCTCCAAATCTTTCAACTGATTTTCATATGGTAATTTTCAGAACTGTCACCATCCATTTTCCTCTGTGTTCTAATATATCAGGACTCCATTTAAAATATGCCCTCTTCCTCCAATTCAGACATAATAGCAACACTCCAGAAGTTGTCTAACATGTGTGGGATAAAATGGGACCATTGTAAAAATATAATAATATATTAACACAGCATCATATCACTATAACAATGTATTAATGTAATGTCACTATAATAAAATATTTAGTATAACAACTACTATTGAATGTGTTTCATGTGCTAACGCTATGAACTGTACATGCATTAAGCTTTTTTTTTTTTTTTTTTTGGTAGTATATGGGTATTTCCCTGGCCAGGAATCGAACCCAGGCCACAGTGCTGACAGCACCAGTGCCAAAGCCTTAAGCCACTATACCACCAGGGAACTCCATATTAAGCTTTTTAATCTTCATGAAACCCTAAGATATGTTCTATTATCCCCATTTTACAGATGAGGAGAAATAAGCTTAGTAACTTGCCCAAGGTTACAAAGCTAGTAACCTGCAACAGAGATATTAATGTGTAGGCAACAAAAGCCAGGATTTAAACCCAGATCTACCTGCCTTCAATGCCCTTGCTGTATTTTTTTTATTGTTAAATGTATTGGGGTGACATTGATTCATAACAATGACATAGGTTCCAGTTATACAATTCTGCAGCGCATCGTCTGTGTGTTGTGTTATGTGTTCATTGCAATGCCCTTGCTTTGAACCACTAATTCTCTACTTCCCATAATATGAGTCCTGGTAAAGCATCTGAAAATCCAAATGCCATTTTAGTAACTATCACATTCTTTCTTTTCTTTTTTTTTTTTTTGGGGGGGGGGTGTTTCCCTGGCTGGGATTCAAACTCAGGCCGTGGTGTTGAGAGTGCCGAGGTGCCGAAGCCTAGCCACTACACCAACAGGGAGTGCCCAAGTGTCACACTCTTGATTATGGTTGTAGTGAACTAAAATTGCTAGGGTTTTTACTTCTTTAAAATTTAATCACAGTTACTTTTCCTGAAGATATTTTCATAGGACAGGGTGTCAAAGAAGTAGGAAGATACAGGGAGAAAGGAAGCAGAAGACCAGAAGCAAAGGCAAAGATATAAGGGTGGTTGGAGACACTGGCAATGTCTTTTATTTCCCAAACTTGTAGCTGACTAGACCTGGCAGATGACAAGGAGCCACTGTGGTTACAGCCAGGAACTGTGCTGCAGCTTTAAAAATATTTTGGTGCTTTTATTACTTGCATTGCTTGAAGGTAATCATAATATTGCATTTCTGAAAGCCAGCAGTCATCCATCTCATGGGAATCACGTTTGCTTTTCATGCAGCACTGTCTCTGCGAGGGAGAGCATTTACGTTTGGGAAGCCCGACCCCTTGTGGATTAATGAAATATTACATGCCTCGTTTTCAACACACTCCAAAATTGGATCTAATTTTTGAAGATGTCTATAAACTATTTAGAATTTGGAGGGCAAAAAATTATAAATATAGCTTTTTGATATGATTTCCCTGAGCTTCATAAATTATTTGTATAGAATTTTGGGTGACGTTTATGGATTTTCAAATCATATCTGCCCCCAAACCTCAAAATGAATGGTTTTAGGAGCTAACAATACAATAACCACAGCAATAATGGTAAATATTATATTCATTGCTTTCTACGTGCCAGGAATGTGCAAAGTACACTGTGAACATTGCCTCTTGCAACTCTCACCAACATGGGAAGAGACAGGATGTATGCATTATCACCATACTATGCCCTCAATTTACAGGAAGGCTCAAAGAAGTTGAGAGCTCCTCCACCCCCACTCTTCACCCACCCAGCCACAGGCTGGGAGCCCCTGTTCTTAAACACCTTCACTCTATCAACTGGCCACAGTTGATTGCACCAGAGAAAGTGAATCAAGCTAGGCTACTCGGATTCTTTCTCCAGGAACTTTGAACCAGGACTTCAAAGAGAGCCTTCAGCGTAGGCCGGTTACTTGAATGGAGGTCATATAAACCCAGGAGCTCCTTGTGGAAAAACATGTTCTGCTATGTACATGGAAAAGCAGGAAAAGATGATCAGGAGAAAGGGAAAAGAATTAAGAGGTTGCATAGAGAAAAAGCAAAGGAGACAACTTACCTGTTCTTGGGCCCAGTGTCTCATGAGGCTCTCCTGCAGGTTTCATTGATCTGACTTATTGAAATAGGTGTTTTTCTCTATTTAAAAAAAACATGTGTGTATAACCAAGTCATGTGCACGATAATACTCTCATGTAAAAGTGAACCAAATCTAGTAGTATAATGAAATAAAATCTGAAGTTAAAATGGCAGATTGAATGATGTACATAATTTTTATTGTACGCCATAGCAATTAGACTCAAATAGGGAGCAATTAATGAAAATGACTATAATTATTGCCATGTCAACAAAGCCAAACCAAGCAGTTCCAGAGTCAGCTGCAGGGAAGAAAATTTAGACTCCGCAGGAAGTTGTTCTGCACTGAGGAACCCTAGATTTAAAAACAGGAGGTCAGGTCCTTCCCCTGCCCTGCCTCCTTCTCTAACGATAGTCCAGGTAGTCCAAGAGGTCCCATCTGACAAGTGTGAGAGTGCCTAGGATCCCCTCATTCCGTCCCCCGCCCTGCCTCCACCCCGACTTCCTCTCTAAGGAGACGGATAGGTTGTATGGAAGGGCTGCATCTGCTTGGGAGTCTGTCCTTTCTACAGGGCTGGTCTTGGTGAGACACAGAGCATGGAGAATTTGAAGCTGGTCTCAGGAAGAAGCTGCCAGCCTACTGACCATGGTGTACTGCCCCTTGGGTCTACGTCTACCATTAGCACAAGGCATCATCAGTGCAGTCCAGTCTAGCTCACCTGGGGTCTGTGCTGAGGATGGGGGTGAAATCCTCAAAGCAGTAAAAAGTGTGAAATTGTGTCACTTTGCTCTCTGCTTAAATAGGTATCTCCCTAGGGCTGCTGGGGAGGCAGCGTGACCCATGGCTCAAGTACGATTGGATTGTTGTTGAGAGTGCTGGATGCCAACCAAATATCACCCTCTTAACCGCTTTTCCAGTGCGGTAAGCCTAACCAGGAACACTCGGAACAGTTACTAAAAGCTAGACTCCTAAAGTCCTAAGACTGGTTTGGCTTAAAGTAGCCAGAACTTACATGGAAAAAGAATTTAATGACTCAGAAATACTCCATTTTCCTCTTTTCACAGGAGGCTAAACCAATACCCCAGTCTGAACTTGAACCAATTGCAGGTGCATTTGTGTTAGTAAATAAATATATCTCAGATGTTTTAGATTTAACACTTCCTTGACAAAAACAATTTTTTTTTGTCATAATTAACTATATTCCTGGCATGGAGCAATGGGAATATTATGGAAGGAACCAAGAAATGTTTTCCTGGGAGTCATTCAGTGAACATTATTGAGGAACTATCATGTGTCAGGCATGGTGTTAGGCACTAGAGAAATTACAAAATAGTCTCTGTACTCTACAGGAGCTTAATGGGTTGGCCATTCACTGTTAACTAGTGCTGTGACTTAGGGGAGCACAAAAAAGAGGCTATTCCTATCTTGGAACGTTTTACTAACCTCTGAATATTTTGTACAGATAAAGTTGGGTAAAAATAAACATTAAGAGGAGTCTAGGAAGGAAAGGATGGGGGTGTGGGTGGGAAGAAAATTGTAGGAAAATTGTTATCTCAGAGCTGGAGATGACTGTGCACATATGCATCTGAGGGCTGTTTTTAAACACTGTCTCTGAATCATCCCTCCACCCTCCATCCTCCACTTGCCACCCTCCAATTCACCCCTCTTCCTGAGTCACCCAGATTGCCATTTCTTACTCGGAAAGGAGAAAAAGGAAAGCATGCAATTTGTGTAGAATCCCTGCAAATAGCTAGGATCCCTTTGTGCATTGTACCTGCACATACCACTGTGGAAGTTCTATGCAAAGGGATTGCACGACTTCTCCATAGTACAGTTTGTTAAAGACGGTACCATAATGCAAACACGTATTTTAAAATTATAACTAAGACATATGTGTAGCTTTTAAAAGTTAAAGAAACAGAGAAATGTGAACTATAAAAATCTTCCTTCTCTACATTGCAAATCGTTTGGAGTATATCCCTCTAGGGTTTTTTTCTTGTATACACAAATGTGTATTTACACAGCTGACATATAATTGTATATGTGAATATGCTTAATTTTTACATAAATGGGCTTTCTAGTATATTGTTCTATAACTCACTTTTTCACCTGACATTATACCATGGATATTGTTCCTTTTCAAAATCTATACATTTGCTTCATTTTTTTAAATTCATTTTTATTGTTAGACTTATTGGGGTGACATCTGTTAGCAAGGATTACATAGGTTTCAGGCATACCATTCTACAGTGCATTGTCAGCTTGTTGTATAATAAGTTCACCACCTAGTGTGAGTTCTCTTTCCATCACCTTATATTTAGCTTCCCCCCTCCTCTCCACCCCCTCCCCTTTCTCCCCTACCTAACCCACTCGTCCCCAAATAAACATTAAACTATTGATTGTGTCCATGGGTTATTTGTTTGTTCATTTCTTTTTTTCTTTGCTGTCAGTTTTATATTCCGCATTGCTTCATTTTTACCTGAGAAGTGTATTCAATTTAGTGAATATATTATAACTCATTTAAGCATTGCCTTATTGATGAGGATTCCCCCATTTTGTTTTATTTTGAAATTCCATATTAGTGTTTCCCATTTCAGTATTGTCTCCACGTGAGCTTTCGAATTTAAGCCACGCAGAGGAATTCTGAATTGGAAACTGAAGGCTCTTTTTCTCTCACCCTTCATTCCAGTTCCCACTCGACAGAGTTTTGTTATTTTTGCTTTTGTTTTTGTTCTTGTCACTTAACGTTATAACCGAATTAAATACAGACACTTATAGTTCTTGATATATCTATTTTAGAAAATACTGCCATCTTGCCTCAATGAAAGCTGAGAAGTTTAACATACTTTTGCTATTTCCACTTTCTCTTTTAATTGTTAGCTTTATTACTATTTTTAAGTTACTCAGGTTAATTAAATTTACATTTTAAAAAATATGTCTTCTGTGCTTTATTAGAGGTTTCAAAAAATTTAAAGCCCCATCTCAATAAAAATATCAAACGTTCTGATTAGGTAAATATTTTACACTGTAGTGTCTAGTATGATAGGATTCAGAGAGAAGGAGGTTTTATCTTCTGTGACTTAACCATGCTGGTGATTCAAAGAAGCAGCATCGAGATCTCAGGGATTATCTTTTTATTTATTTTTGGTTTTCTTCTAGGCCATACTATACTTTCACTGTTCTTTATAGATCATGTACAAGCTAATGGATCCAAACCAAAGGACTCCAGATTCTCCAAAGCCTTTAAGAACCATGGGGAGTGCTTGCTTCAGCAGCACATATGCTAAAATTGTAACGATACAGAGAAGATTAGCATGGCTCCTGTGCAAGGATGACATACAAATTTGTGAAGCAGCATGAAGGGCTGGGGGTTAGGGGAAGGCAGCAGTTCCATCGTGTCCCCACTGAGGTGACAGGGAAGTCCTAGGACCACGAGTTGTATCCAAGAGGCTGCCAAAGGCAAAGACAGGCTAAATCATCAGCTTCAGCTGTGAAGTTGAGAGGATAGCATCCATAAATGACAAACAGGACCAGGCTCCATACAGCGGATCTAGATTCAGAACAGGAATTTTCACTAGAACCCAGAGGTGTTTATGTATTTGGGGCCTCCTTAGTCCTAAGCCACAAGGTTACCTATTCCCTAACCCTAAACATCCATATACCATTTTGGTCAGGAGCAGAAGAAAGGAGAAGAAATATAATATAAAAGGACCGTTTGAACCAGAAGAGACTAATATGTTGTTATTTGTCAAGTTTAGTTATATTTACATTTGCCTTCCCACCCAATGAGAAGGAGACTTAAGAAAAATACTAGTTCATGAGACGAAGACTACTGGTTGTTCATTAAACCCATTTGCCTTCCTCGTGGACTACATTTCCCAGCCTTCTTTGCAGTTAGGTATAACCATGTGAATGATTTCTGGCCAGAAAAATCCTGGTCTATAAAGATCTTTCCTGCATTATTCTTTATGTTCTTTTCTTTTTCACAATGATCTTCGGAACCATGTACGAACATGGTGGAGCCACATATGAAGGCATCTGGGTTTTTGAAGATTTAAGAAAACTGCCTGCTAGTCAAAAATACCTTTTTTTGGAATTTGAGGTTGTGTTTCAGTTATTTATTGCTGCATAAGAAACTACTCCAAAATTTAGTAAATTAAAACACTCTATTATCATCTCTGTTTTGTGGATCGACTGGACTCCGTTGGGTGGTTCTCACTTGGAGTGTCTCATACGGTTAAAGTCAGAGAGGGGCTTCTTTCTTTTGATTTTTAACTCATTCACTGCCTAGATCCTTTACTAGCCCCTAGGATATAGATTAAAAATTCCATTTCCCAGGCTCTGTTTCTGATTCAGTAAGACAGGCAATGAGATTTGCATTTTAACCAGCCTGTTTTAGGAGTTTTGTTTTTCTTGCTAATTCTTCTCATTTCCTGTATCGATAATTACCTAGAGAATAGGGTTTGGTCTCTTATAGACCTAATAGGTTTTGCTTTACCAACCCTGTATTTCACTACACACTTAGAAGACCTACCATTTTATCAATCACTAGGAATTGAACTTTTTTCAGTCCTAACCTCCGAAGAGAATAAAAGTGAAACTGCTTTATTCAGATAGTTATCCATCCTATTTCTAAAGACTAGGGGGGAAAATTGTGAGATTAGACTGCTTAAACATTAGTATTATCTTCTGTTGTAATTGCATTAATTGACTGGTTGACCTACAACTGTTTTGAATTCAAATCCAGAACCGTAATCACAGAACAAGCCCCACCTCTTTTTTTTTTTTTTTAACTGCTTTGATCTAGTTACTCCTTCTCCAAGTGCCACAGGAACTCAAATCCCTAACTTCAAATTCCAGGTTCATGTTTTCTGCGACTCCTCTAGGCTTTCTCTAACAGCCATGCTGCTTGCTTGGGGGGTAGTTTTCCCACCCTGGCCATGCTGCATTATTTGTTTTGTTTTGTTTTTTTTTTTTTGCTTTTTGGTATGTGGGTAGCTCCCTGACTGGGAATCGAACCCAGGCCGCAGCGGTAACAGTGCCAGAGCTGAAGCCTTAAGCCACTACACCATCAGGGAACTCCCCATGCTGCATTATTATCCTCCTTGAAAACACTGCTAAAATTGAACTGTCTGTAATAGCAAGCCGTACGGGGAGCAACAGGGACTGAGGAATGAGGACTGTGTTCAAGGTTTGGCTTGGCCTCTTCCTGGCTGTATGACCAGAGAATTTGAAGATCTGGCTTTGCCACTGCCTCGCTGTATTACCAGACCAGGAACCTGGTCTTCATTTCCCTGATCTGTAAAATGGGATTAGCATTAATTCTACCCCACAGGGTTGTGCCTGCGCACACTTTCTTCCAGTTCTTGGACAGAGCCATGTCCCCTCCTACCACAGGGCTTTTGCACAAACTGTTCCCTGCACCTGGGACGTGGTGCCTCTCCTCACCCTTTACCCTGGTATATGCCTATCCTTTTTTCAGTTATTAGTTCAATGGTCATATCCTCAGGGACTAGACCAAACGTCCCCATCATACCACCTTGTACCTTACCTTCAGAGTGCTGATCACCATTCTTAATTTATATTGATTTGTGAGATGATTTAATTAACATCAGTGTACTATAATGGACTGTCTGATTCCTGAAAACAGACACATCTGTTTTCTCTTACCATTTTATCTCCAGCACCCAACAGTCAATAAATATTTGTGGAATAAGTAAATGAATATAAATGAAGGAATAATAGCCATGAATATAAAGGAGATCATCCATAACAATCACTTACCACTATTTTGCTATTATTAATAGTATTACCTTCTCCAAAGCAGGTTTTATAATAATAATACCAACTATCAGGATCAGAGGAACTGCATGAAGTAAGGTATATAAAAGTTGTTCGTAAATTGTAAAGCACTAGAAAAATATTAGCATTTTGCGATAATTGATGTCCCTCAGGTCTTTTTCCTGCAAACACCTCAGTAATGCTCTGCACAACCATCCAATGCATATGTACAAACAGAGACAACTGTGCTTTTGAAACCTGATATGTACCTGGTTTGACTATGAGCAATTGTCATCATAAACAAATCACAAACCAAACAGCAATGGCACCATTAGTGGAAGAAGTAATGTATTTTAAGGAAATGGCTCTCGTAAAGCTCAGACACAGAGGCACCTGTTGTTACGGAGCAGGCTTGTCACAGAGAGAGTGAGGCAAGAGTAGGGGGTTCGAGACTGTGCAGGACTGGGGAGGCTGAGCTGTGCAGCATGAGCATCTGGGCAGCCTAAGCGTTGTGCCCAAAGGGTATGACAAGTTCATGAGAAAGGTTTGGGAGCAGTCGTCAGCACTGAGGCAGTGTCTGCTGGATGCAGGATAACCACAAATGGAGTCAAGCACAGCTCTACCAAGTTGCTTCTAATATTCCAGTCAACCACAGCAGGACTCTTGCCGGTGGTTGAAGCCACAAGGACTTTGCAGGCCAGGGTCATGGCAGATCAGACTTCTCTTCAAAATGTTTGACAATCTTGCCATTGGGTAGTGAAGTCTGTTTCTGTCCTCCCTTTTGAGTCTGGTTGGATTCTGTGACTGCTTTGGCCAGTAGAGTTTGCCGGACGTGATGCTGTGCCAGTTTCTGGGCCAGACCTTAGGACACTAACAGCTTCCAAATTCTGTCTCGAACACTCTCTCTGAGGAAGCCAGATGTCATGTAAGAAATCTACGTACTGTGAAACCTCCATGCATGAGGCTAGGCCCTGAATGGTGAGCCTAGGTAAGGGGAAGAGGGAGTGGGGGCGGGGAGAGGGAGATCGGAGAGAGAGAAGGAAGGAGGCCGGGAGCACTGAGGCGCCGCACCACGAAGAAACCAGAGTTACTAGAAACCACCGCACTTTGAAGAACTTGATCATGCAGCACTAAGTAACAGAAATGGCATCTCCGCTAGAGACAGCTAGGGGCGCCAAGCGCCACCGAGGCAAGGGGGCCGAGGCAGGGTGAGGTTTAGGGAAGTGGTGTGGTCCCACGGGGACACTGAGCTGTTAGGTAACGCACCGGGCTGGACCCTATGGAAGAGAAAGTTAGGGAGCTGGCTCAGCGGTACCTGGCTCTCAGCCTGTCTCAAGACACTGGACACGGTTAACACCAGCCCGCCAGCAAATGGGGCTGAAGCAGTTGCCATATTTCCTGGCCATGCAGGTGACCGGATGAGAAACTGTCAGAGACTGAGCTGAAGGTAAAACGGATCAGGAGGAGGAGGAGGAGAGGGAGGAGCATGAAGACTTGTGTGAAGATAGGGTGGAACAATGCAAGAGTGGGAAGAGTTGTGATTTCCAGTAGGTTTATGAGTTCTGGTAAGTTTATTAAAGTAAATTATTCATCTTTATAAGGCTTGGTGTGTTGATATTGTATTGCTACTACTACTACTACAAGTTTATGGAAGGCAACAACTGCTGCTGCTCACTCTCTTCTTTAAAAAATTCCTTCAGAATGTAGAGTACATATGTTATAGTGGTTAATGTGATTGTTTTCTCCCAAATCCAATGTTTTTTGGCCTTCTTTGAGCACCCCTCTACTTCTGGAAATCACAAGAATGAGACATGAAACAGAATTGCAGACTACTGAGATCTCAAGGGAGGTGAAATTCCCAGGACCAAGTTATTTATATGAAGAAGAGGCAGGAAGAAAGGCTAGTTTAGTTCACAGTATTAAACAGAATTAAGAAAAAAACAAAAGATTTTTTATAGCCTGGATTATTTTGCTTATTAATTTACTGCAGTTATTTGTATTAAAACATTTTAAGTATAGCAAGAGACAAGTTAAATAACATTCTAAAATAATGTAAAATTATCCCATTCAAGATTCCAGACCCAATATACGCTCTTCTGTGGGAAATTTGTTTGTTGTTTCAAATTGCTTTTTCTTGTTTTGTGACCAACCAAGCTGAAAATGTAGAAAGGAACTTGCCAAGTTAAAACTATTAGAACTCCATAAAAAAAGAAATGAAGGCATTCATTTTTCATCACTTAGGGAATTATTTTCTTTATGACTGACGTACTCTGGAGACTGGGATCGTTCTCCCAGATTTTCATATGAATATACCTTTTCCACGAAGCACTACTGTTTGTTTCAAGTGAGCGTATCTGACTGTGTTCACTAGACTAGAAGATTGACAAGGTCAGCTTCTATATATTAACTCTAGTAGAGTAACAGACCCACTATAAAAACTTAATGAATGTGGTTGAATTAACTTAATTTCAAGGAATTCTTACAAACCACTGATGATGATGATTATGTAACTATGCTTTTAAGATAATAATATATTTATTATAGTAGTTAATATGTGCTTTTAAGGAATAATGTTTCTCTTAATCATTCTGAGGCCCAAATTTGCATATTACAGGGCTTACTATTTCTTGGATTGAACAATATTAATCTGTCTTTGTAGCCAGAAGTAATGAGCTCATTGGGGTTTATAAAACCCCACTAAGGATCTATGCTTACCTTTTCCACCCAATCAGATAAATAGGCAACAGATTGTATTTTCAAGTGCAAGTAAGGTCCGTATCAGCTACTTCTCCGTGGTAGAGAGCTAAAAATTCTATAAATTTTAAAAATTTCCTGTTTTATAAATGCAACAAAAAGAAAATTAAAGACAAAACCAAAAACATGTCTTTGGAATTATCTATCTACAGTTTGCTAACTAACAACTAGGTTTTAAAAATTAAGTTTCTGCATCTACCAAGATGATATCCTTAAGGAGTCTAAAATAGAAAATGTCACTGAAAAGAATTTAAGAAGGAATTTGATTAGGGGTCAAGGTTAGGAGTATACCTAGAAAGTCCTTATAACCTTTTCAATGTTCACAAAAATAATAAATTCTGCAGCTAAGTAAAGGAGAAATCAGTGATATTTATACATCTTAAAATAGTCAAGGTCATTGTTCCAGTGATCTCTTGCTATAGAACAAGCCAGCCCAAAACTTAGTGGCATAAACCACTTAATTAAGTTCATGGATCTAGAATTCAGAGGGGGCTGAGCAGGGATGACTTGTGTCTCCTCGGAGTATCTGGGGCCTCAACGGGAAGACTTCAGTAAGTGGGAGCTACAATCATCTGGAAGCCTTGGTAAGACCCACCAAATTATGGAGCACAATCTTCTTTACTTAAAAGTCACTGATTTAAATGTTAATTTCATCTAAAACACCCTCACAGAAACACCTAGAATACTGTTTGACCAAATTCAAGTATGCAGACATCCTGTGGCCACACCAAGTTGACACACAAAATTAACCATCATACCACCCCTAAACCAATTCTCACTTTAAAAAAACACTTTAAAATTCCTTTTGTTTTCTTGGCAGTTAATTTGCATACTAAGTATCTTTTTTATTTCTTTTTTTTTTTTTTGCTTTTTGGTATGTGGGTAGCTCCCTGGCTGGGAATCGAACCCAGGCAGCAGCACTGACAGCGCCAGCGCCGAAGCCTTAAGCCACTACACCATCAGGGAACTCCCCTCTTTTTTATTTCTTGTTTTCTGCCTTTCTGGTTTCATCAAAGCTTAGAGTCATTCTCTCTAAATTACTATTTGGAGATACTTGAGAGTCACTTATATTTGATCCTATAATTCCCAGTTCCTAAAGAGACTCACAGAACTAAATCTGCATTGTTCTAGAATTATGTAATGCACAAGTTAAGGCTGGAGGAATGACCTCTGTGGTCCCCAGGTTTAAATCATCAGAGAGCAGCCAAGACGATATCTGCGTTTTGGTCCTAATGCAGATCCTAGCTCACATTTGTTACCCTGCTTCCATTTCTCTAACGCCCATTATCCTCATCTATATTCCATTTTGTTTCCTGCTGGACTGTTTCCTGTGCCACATTAATTAATACTCATTAGAGAGAGCTCTCAACCAGTCAATAATTGTACAAAGTTCAAGCCATAAAATTCAGGCATTCTGCTGCAACGACACCAAGTTCATCATCTGTATTTCTATTGCTCTCTCTATTTCTGCTCCTGGTAGTTATTACAGAAAACATGCAATGTAAGAATTACAGAAGGGGTGATTCTCTTATGTGGCCGCCTTCAGATGGGGAGTAGAGCCCTGGATGAAAGCTTCTATTCAGATTTCTTATAATCAGAGAAATATTACAGACATCTCTGACCTCAGGCAAGGAAAGGGAATCTTCTGGTCTAAATGGTTCCTGGAAAACTGTCCAATTAAGGAAAACCCTGTCCTCTCGCTCACTAAAGACTTTACGTCGAAGAGGAAGTTATTTTTCCCCAGAGCTGACATGAAAGTTGTTTTTTGCAATACTTGCTTTGGAATACCTTGGGCTAGATGTTCAAGGCCCCACCTAGACCAATTGAATCACAGTCTCTACTGAGAAGGCTTGCCTCGGGCATTTGAGTTATGCGGTAAGAGGCAAAATATGTTTGGTATGTACGTCTGTATATACGTATATGTGGCCTGTCCGGAAAAAATCAGCCATTGTCAGTGTAACGAACAGTTTGTGTGACATCCATGTAACCTGGAAGTCAAGGAGAGTGGACTGGAATTTGCATGCGTGAACAATGACAACTTCACTATCAGAAGGGCCCTAGATACTGTTGAGTGAAAATGTGTACTGGGTAGCTGTCACATTTAAAATGACGGTGCAAATAGAGCAGTGAATCTGCATTAAATTTTGCGTTAAGCATTTGAACAGTGGAAGAGCCTCTGGGAGAGCTGTGTGAGGTCTCAAGATGCCTACTTTGAAGGGGACTGAGGTGTCATTGACTTATGTACAATATTTCTTGTATCTTGTATTTTCTTCAATAAATGCCTCTATTTTTCATATTACATGGTTGGATACTTTCCAGACAGACCTCGTGTGTGTGTGTGTGTGTGTGTGTGTGTGTGTATGTACACACACATATATACACACATAACAAAATTCAACAATTTTTAAGTATTCACCTCAGTGGCATGAAATACTTTCACATTGATGTGCAATCATTATCACCATCCATCTCCAGAAATTTTCATCACTTGCCTACTAAACAAGAACTCCTCATTCCCCCCATTCCTCGGCCCCTAGTAATCACTATTCTACTTTCTGCTCTATGAATTTGACTATTCTGAGTACGTAAGTGGAATCATACAATAGTTGTCTTTTTGTGTCTGGTTTATTTCACCATAATGCTTTCAAGGTTCATCCATGTTGTAGCATGTATCAAAATGCCATTACTTTTTAAGGCTGAATAATATCCCATTATAGATATATATCTCACATTTTGATTATCCAGTCAGGTATCGATAGACATTTGGGTTATTTTCATCTTTTGGCTGTTGTGGATAATGCTGCTATGAATGTGGGTGCACAAATATCTATTAGAAACCTTTTGAATTCTTTCAAATATATAGTGAGGTCATTTGCATTTTTTTGGTTTTTGTTTGTTTGTTTGTTTGTATGTGGGTAGCTCCCTGGCTGGGAATCGAACCCAGGCCGCAGCGCTGACAGCACCAGCACCGAAGCCTTAAGCCACTACACCACCAGGGAACTCCCTCATTTGCATTTTTAACAAGCTTCTCTAATAATCCTCTTGCTGTGAAATTTGATAGCTACTAGCTTAGAGGCTTTACTAGTAAATTATTTTGTCAAATTTTGTGTAAATGTATCCTGAAATTTAGTTTTGTTTAAAGGAGAATGAATGAATGGGTTTTAGCACCATCTCTTTTGCTATTCCCTCTTCCACATCCATGTTTAGGTCCTAATACCATGACATAAATCTCTCGTTATGAGTCCTTTCTTTTTCCAAGTTATTCTCAGCACAGTGGTCAGAGTACCCGTCCCAAAACACCTATCTAATATCTCAAATCCATCCCAACTTTTCCCAAAACCTTCCAGCAGTTTTCATGGCATAAATAATAAAATCTGAATTCTTTGGCCAGACTTCCAGAGCCATTCACATTTGGGCTCCCTTCATCTGTTCAGCCTCATCTTCCCCTAGAAATCCTTGCCTATGGGTTCTCAGAGTGTGATCCCTGAACCGTTGGCATCAGCATTACCCGGCAACTTGTTAGAAATAGACCTTCTCAGGCTGCCTCAGACCTGTTCTTTAAGAAGTGTGGGAGGCGTGGAGCCCAGCAACTGTGTTCTAATAAGCCCTCCAGGTGATTCTGAGTCTGAGACCCACTGTAGCGGGTGGACTTGTGAGTCTTCCCCACATCCTTTCCATATTGCCAGCTGTGATTTTGTCCTTACTATCCCACCTGCCAGAGAGTACCTGTCTTTCTGCTCTGAGTTATTAGCCACCTTCTTCACATGGCTGCTGTTGAATCCCCTAATGGAAGTCCCTCTCCCAACTGCATTCTGAATGGCCTTTTCTACCAGCCATTTGGCAGTTCGTCCTGACTGGTTTGTGCCCGCTGCATCTTGCACATGGCAGGTAACGACTTAATTTTATGATTTGAGTAGATTTCCTTTACCTCTAGTGAATTTAAAAGGCAGCTGAGGAGCTTCTCAGACTACAGCCCCAGTCCCTTCAGACCCGCCAAAGCGCCTGCTTTTAGTCCCAAATTATTGATGAGGATAACCAGGCCCATCCATCATACAGAAATCCAGCCACAACTTACCGGACCTAAACCAAAGGTGGGTGTGTGAACTGAAGTGGAAGTCAATCACATGGCACCCTGATAAGCATTTCTTTCAGGAAACAGTGGGGCTCAGCTGTAGCCACAGATGGGGTGTGGGGGTGGGGAATCAGATCCCCCCCTGCATCCACCAGAAGAAAGGGCCAGGCCTAAAGCCCAGGTGCGAGGCTTTTGTTCCCAGCCCGCTGCTGGCTCCAGGGGGGTTTATGGAGATGTCTGAGAGCACTTCCCTTTTCTTTCAAGATTTATGGCACACATAATCTAAGGTACTTACCTTCCTCTCGCAATTACTCAAGAAGGAATAAATAGTGAATTTTGTGTAGAAGATCTATGGGGGTGTGCCAAGTTCGATTAAAGCTTCTATAAAGCCTGAAAGAAGGAGCTGTGGGAAGGCAAGATTTAATTTCCCCCCCAGATACCGAACAATCTCCATAGTCCACAGGGAATGCTGTAATGTGTTCATAACGGGACTATCTATCTTTTTGTTCAAGTGCTGCCTAATTCACTAGAAAATGGGGAAGGAAATGCTTTCCTACACACAATTTGATAAGAGGATCCATTAGAAATACTGTTGTAGAATTAATAAAATGTCGAATGATTTTTTTCTATCATTTTCTTCCTAATAGTTGGTTAATGAGGATGAAAAGCAATTATTTTTATAGTACATTTTCATGTAATTGGTGGCTAAGTGTACTCAATAGAGAAATAATGAATGTACTACTTTGCAATGAATTTCTTTGAAAAGATAGAATTGGAATGATTCCGGAGAATTTTACCCTTTGGGCTACAAGCACAAATTCTCCCCCATCAATTATTATCCATAATTTACAATAGGTGGTGTTATTTCTTTAAATTTCTTTGAGAGTTCTGCATTTGGAATGAGTTTGTTCTGTTGCTTCAAATTCACAAGTTGCATACAGTGACAGGAAAAACACGTTTGTTTTTTTAAGTTGGTCATTTTTAGCTATATAAGCTAAGTGAAAAAAAAACAATCATTTAAAATTATGCTGTGATTTCTTGATATATGAAAGGAAGCCATGTTCACTAAATAAAATAGAAGAACTACATAATATCTGTGTGTCAGGGTGTTGGGCAGGGAGTTGCTGAGTCTGAAAACATTTTTGAAATCCTCTGCCCAAGAAGCTCACAAAGGGAATAACTTTCTGATATTTATAGACTGTGATAATCATTTATGCATAGCACCTTCTACAAAACTGCTCACGTCTATGTCTCTGAAGACTCCATAATTTCTAAGTACCAGGAAAAGGTCTCAAATGCACACGAGAATGTTTGGAGCATTTACTAGTTTCTATTTACTTTTTCAACATAATTGTTTTCACTATTATATTTCACCATTATACTCGTGTATATAGCTTTAGCGCTCTCCCTTCACCATCTCCCACCCCACAGTCCCTTGAAACCTCTTTTGCTCTTCACAAAGAGCATCCTGCTTGGGGAGCTGTCTGATTCAAGGTCATGTTTGGAGTTACACAAAGGGGTGTTGATGGGTAGTCTTTGTAAGTGATGCTAGAACAGCGTTGGTAGGTAGTTTCTATTCCTTCTAGAGGGGAAAACTCTTGATAACTATGAGAAAAATTAGGATTTCTAAAATTTTCTTTGGGAGGTCCCTGTTTTATTTATTCTACACTGTTTTACTAGAAGAAATTAGATTTGTTAGCTTTGTGAATTAATTCCAATAATGTTAGTTCAGTTGTTTTCTTTTTCATATTTAAGAAATGCAATTGAATGTCTCTTTCTCTCCCAAATTTGTTTTCATACATGGCTCTTATCTGCTTTTCTCCAAGATATGGCTATGTTTAATGACAAATAGTCTTTAATAAATTAGCCTCAACCATCAGATAGGAGATTTCCAAAAGCATCTCACCAGGCCAAGGGTCAATTTGAGGGGGAAAGGCTGCATTCAGCAGCTTGAGAATCAAAATTCTAATTTATGGAGTAAAACTTGGCATTGTGAAATCTTGTATTACTAATGACTGTATTCATGACTTAATTTGTTCTACCAAGCCTTGCATCCATAATCCCATGCTTTATTTTGTACAAATGTACTTTCCATAACAATATGCTTCTTTCTTTTCTTCGTAAAAAAGCACCTGGTCCCTTTTGTCTGTGTCCACCTTTCAATCATTGTAACTGTCACCTTAATTCAGACCTTGTATGTTTTCCTGGTATAACTTCCCTGTCTCCCCACACTATCCTATCCCTCATCCTCTCATCAAATTAATCTTCCAAACTGAAGCTCTGTCATATCAGCTTCCTAGCTTGGAAACCTCCAGCTTTTCTCTGTTGCATGATAAGTTTATACTGGCATCCAGGGCTCTGCATACTAGAGCCTTAACCAACTTTTCTACCATATTTCCCACTCTCTCCCCCAAAACGTCCATAATTTTCAGCCAAAGGAAACACACTGTAGCTTCCTGCATCTACATCTTTGTTCATACAACAAGGGTTGGCAAACTATGCCTCATGGGATTTGGTCTGCAGCCCTTTTTTGTGCAGTATGTAAGCTAAGAGTGGTTTTTACATGTTTAAAAGGTGAGGGACAAGAATGTGCAACAGAGACAGGATATGAGCTGCAAGCCTTAAAATATTTGTTACCTGGCCCTTTGCAGAAAATGTTTGCCAACCCATGGCCTAGAGAACACCCTTCCCTCTCCTGTTGCTACCATTAAAATCACATTTTTCAAGGCAGGACTCTACTAAATGCAGCCTCACACTACCCATTTTCTGCACAACTGCCCAAATGTCCCCTTTCTTTGAAACCCGTTAGGCCTTTTTTAGACTACCTCAGAGCACTTACCTTTCTCTGTTATACAATAAGTATATATGTAAATTGTTATTAAGCTGAAAGCACCCTGAGAATAGGGACTAGTTCATATATATATATAAAATTTTTTTTTTTTACAAATTCCTTTCAGTATTCCAGCATCTAGAAAAATGTGTTATAGACCCAATGTACTTAGTATATATTTATAATTGAATTCAATTAAGGTCACATAAATATAAGCCATTTCAGAGGTTCTTAGAAATGAATGAGAGGTCTCCTCTTTGCTTGGGCCTCAGTTTTTGCTGCTCCAAAGAGTAGTATTCACTGCAGTGGGGGTCCCAGAATATAATGCAAGAGTGAGCCTGAAATTGAGTGAGCCCACAGGGGCTGCTTGAATTTCTCTCTGACCAAGTAAAGAATAAATGCACATGGCCAGTATGGATTATAGCAACTCCTAAAGATGTCATGGCTTACTCCAAAATGCTCTTGTGTTTTCTGAGTTTTTTATTTAATAGTCAGATGAAGAATTTGCTACTCTCAGTATAAGTGATTTAGATCATTCCTTCTATGAATTTTTATGTTGGAATTTGGAAGTTTAAGCTCTGAGAGAATCAGAAATCCCCCAAGCCAGGCCATCATTCGGTAACAAGCACCCACATCAGTAGTTAGGAGGTTGGCCACAGGTCCAGATTCAGAGGGTGAGGCGGAGCAATGAGAATGGGTCAACATGAAGGCTGTGTTCAATATGAGGTTGTCAAACACATGACATCAGCAACATGGAAAAGAATTTGCAGATCCATATCATTTAAAAATAAGAATCTTCCAGAGTGATTGCATCCAGATATTAATCTGAGGCTCTAGAACTTTAAGCTCCAATAACATTTTCTTTGGTGACCACAATACCATTGTCACAACAAAAATAAAAGATAAAAAAAATTTAAAAGCAAGGACTACTTAATATTATCTAATGCCCCATTCATTTTCCAATTTTCTCAATTGTGTTTAAAATAATAAAAGGGAAATTCTGCACACATTTCTCATGGTTACATATTTCAAAGATTTTGATGGAGTCTAATGTTTTTTGATTTTGTGTTCTATCTGTGGGGGTTGTGAATAAATATTTTTAGAATCCTGTGTTGATGGAAGCAGTCGTATGGTGTCATATCAGAGACTTTAGGAAGGTCAGGAGCTGGACTGAGGTAGTGTTATTGGAAATGCAAGGGGGAAAGAGGGCCAAAACTACCCCAGGCTGAATAGGCAACAGCCTACTGCGGGAGGCTTTCAGGGTAAAAAGTCCTCTTCTAAACTGCCTCTTAAAACCCCCTCTCCATCTTCCTTCTCTATTAACCCCCTCCTGTTGCCTGTGTGGGGCAAACACAAGCATGGAGCAGCTGAGGGCCAAACCAGGGTGCTCTGGCGAGTCCTTCCAATTTTGTTTCTCACCACCCGATTTGCCTTCCTGCGCTCTCTGTCCCAAGTCATGTACAGTCGTTCCCTCTTATCAGCAGTTTTGCTTTCCACAGTTTCAGTTACTTGTGGTCAACCATGGTCTGAAAATATTAAATGGAAAATCTCAGAAGTAATTCATAAGTTCTGAATTACATGCTATTCTGAGTAACCTGATGAAATCTCACGCCATCATACTCTGTCTCTCCTGCATGTGAATCGTCCTTTTGTCCAGTGTATTCATGCTGTATATGCTACCCACCCACCCATTAGTCACTTTGTACTGTAGACTCTCAGCTCCCCGGCACCCAATGGGGATTGGTAGATCTGGATAAATGTAAGTAGACTCTCCGTTATCTAGAACTCAAGCAACTGGCACTCTCAAGCTTGAGAATGCCAGGTGCATGAGTTCCAGTTAATGGACAGTTTACTGTACATGCCCTGGTTATCAGATCAACAGTTGAGGTATTGCAGTGCTTGTGTTCAAGTAACCCATATTTTAATTAGTAATGGTCCCCAAGTGCAAGAGTAGTTTGAATTTTAAAGATACGTATGAAGAAAAATATAGTATCTATAGGGTTCAATATTATCCTCAATTTCAGGCATCCACTGGGGGTCTTGGAACATAGCCCCCGCAGATAAGGGGGGACTACTGTACTACATTTGCTTTTGGGCTCACCTCTTGTTATTCTTCATGCTACGTTGACATTCCGACTCCTCCTCATTTTTCCTTATATAGTTCCGTTTTCTCTAGTCTAATTCCAAGTACCCCTAAAATTGGGATTTCCACCCATTGTCTCATTGTGGTTGCCTCCTATTGCTTAATAAATTGCTCCTTTGGCTCCCAATTTCCTCGGTAGAGAGGTCCTAGTCCGTGCTTCCACCACCGAGCCAACCTCTTAAATGCAACTTCAGGAAAGACCTTCAGCTAGAACCACCCAATTAAGCCACTCCTGAATTCCTGATTCAGACACTGTGAGATAATAAGTGTTTGTGTTTTAAGCTGCCCAATGCAAGATGCTTTGATATGTAGCAATAGATAACTAACTTCTTCATTTTTATTCCTTTGGTCCAACAAATAATTATTGAGCCCTGCTGGCTCTATTGCAAAGCAAAGTCTGTGGCAGGACACACAGTACAAACATCCATGGATAGAAAGAAACAGCTGCTTCCCAGATTTATGGCCACAACTGAGCAACTCCCAGCTTTAGTTCTACAGAAGTTGCATTTAAGGCACCCCTGCCCAACAAAGGGGGTGTACCCTATTTTTTGAAATATTTTAGGGATAGAGAAGATAGCAATTTTCCAAGAGTTGCTTGCAAATCTCATTACTTCATCTGGGAACTTTCTTTCCCCACTTAGGCAAAGTTCTTGCTATGATTTGAGCCCCTTAAACTCTAGCACTTCTTTGGTAAAGACAGAGAACATGCTCACTATAACAAAGCCTTCACTAACTCCAAATTATCCATCTCAGTGTCTATGTGGTTAATTTTTAAAGGTCACAGATCCCACTGAGCTAAGGACAACAGAAATACATAATGTATCTCCGTGTGTTTGTCATGTGCTTGCCCCTAGCCATATCGTGTGCATGAGAGGTTTAATCAATCCCAGTCTGGGTTCAGACACCGACCCAGTAATGCAGTATTACTACCTCCCTCCAGAATGTAATTCATTTTCATGCTGAGACCCACCAGAGACAACGTCTAAGGCTGATGCCTTGGCATTGGTTTACTCACTCATCCCCACTAGTACGTTTCTGATGCACACGCTGATGTATCATTCTCCTTCTCCAATAGCAGGCATTTTTAATTAAGCGTGATTATACATGATACTTGTATGGACTGTACAACAGCTTTGACTTCTGGGAAAAAATAACATTGTAGTCATGGTACATCTCTCAGGCCATTATATTAAACAGCTGAGGAGAAAATATGTTCTTTAGATCATCTGTAATTTTTCATTCCAGTAGAAAATAATTTGTAGTTTATACCAGTAACTAAATTTGAATTAGAATTCTTTTTAAACAGGTTCTTCCAGAGCCAGTTTTAAAAGCATGTTTACTGAAGACTCTGATACGCCAATTGTTTATTAAAAGACCTATTGACTACAAGCTGCATAAATTAGACCTACTAAATATAGATAACTTTTTTAAGTGGAATTCCTTAGCCCTTTAGTCACAGAAGCAAGAGTGAATCATTTTTCTTTGCAGATTCATTTCTTGGCTACCCAAAAATGTGTAATATTTGCACATTGGAATTATTCCTGAGTGGTCAGACTTTTTTAAATACATGTAATTTTGGAGACTGGGGGCCCAATGAGTGTGAGAGAAGATAAATGAATCTTTGACAACTAACTTTAGCCCTTGCGGCAAAGGATACAATTGTCCCATATGAACATGCTTCTAAAAATAACCATGGGTAACACTGCGGCCTGTGGTAAATTAAAATACCTCCTACTAAAGACAATTGAGCTTCATATATATTTAGCTTTTTGGGTGGGACATAACCTCAAGTCTGTTGGATGAGAGTATTAACCAAACTCATTCCCATCTTACTTGAAGACAAGTTGTCAAAGACATAGTGAGTCCAAAGAAATAACATAAGTTCACATTTATTTTAAATTTCTAATTTCTCTACACAGTAGTCTTATTCTTAAGAGGCAAAAAAAAAGCACATTTCATAAATGACTCAATTCATAGAACCTGTGAGGTAGGTTATGTTGACAGAAAGATGGGTTGAAGAGGGGCAGAGAATGTCTCTCTGAGCTCGAAATTCAGTGTGTGTTAATTTTGGAGAGAATTTATTTATGTTACCAGTGCAAATGTTTAACTTATAAAAGCCATGCTGTGTAAGAGGGAAAGGCTGGTGGATAAGACTTATCCAGTAAAAATATCTGGTCCTAATATTTATAATAAGCTTTTGTTTTGATAAAGGAACAAAAATACATAGTTTCAATGTGTGTGTTTTTCTTAATACCAGATGAAGTGTTTTGTTTTGTTAAAAGAGGAGTCTATTTAAACTCAGACTTTTAAAAAAAATTCACTCTGGAAATGAATTTTGATTACTATTTTTCTCAAAGAATAGTTAAGGCAAATAGTCTGTATAGTGCATTAGCTATTAGCTACATGTGCTATTTGAACTTAAATTATTTAAAAGTAAATACAATTAAAAGTTCAGTTTGTCAGTTGCATGTTTCATTTTTCAAGTGCTCAGTAGCTACATGTGACTAGTGACTACCATATTTAACAGCACAGATATAGGACATTTCCATCATCACAGAAAGCTCTGGACAGCACTACTCTGTATCCTACCTGGAGAATAGACAATAGCAGGTCACCTCTAAAGTTGTTACCTGAGGGAGTTCCCTGGTGGTATAGTGGCTAGGCTTCAGCACTCTCATTGCCACGGCCTGGGTTTGATTCCCAGCCAGGGAGCCACCAAAAAAAAAAAAAAAAAAAAATAGAGGAGGAACCTGAAGATTCTACTACTATATAATGGTAAAAAAAAAGTGGTGGGCTGACCTGCCAGATTTAACTTCTATTTTGAATCATGTTGTTGTTGGTAGTACTGGTGGTTATTTATTTGTTACTTTAGCAAAATAGATGGCAGAGATTCCCTAGGATTATCCTGGGCAGAAGGACTGATCATGAAAGCAGAGCAAGTGTTTCCCATTAAAAATAATCTGAGCCCTTCTCAAAGACAAGCGAGCTCTGTCTTCTGGTGAAGGGTGAGGAATGAGCACTCTGTGTCTTGGGAGTTGGGAGAGGAAGGATGGTGGCTAACCCCTCTTCAGCCTCCCTGAATTTCTGAGACTGGAAAAAGGGACAGGAGTTGCACATTCTGTTGTGGACGAACACTCCTATCAGCTCAAGCACAGCACCTCTGAACAGAAGAATTTAGCTGCATGGGCATATAGTGATGTCCAGGCAACCCAGAGAAGGCAGTCTGGGTCCAGTGGAGCCGCCACAGATGTGGCCTCCTTTAAAAGCTTAGGATGACTCATGGCAGAAGTCGGTTGAGGGTGACTTCCCCGTGGCTATGGACCATCAACCAGACACTCAAGAGGGTCAGCGTGTTACAGCAAGGAGCAATGACCACAAGGCAACAACAAAGCTCTTCCACAGGTAGAAGTGCAAGTAGATGGATCTCTTTTATTAGGTGAAAAGCCACCACAATTTTGGATAAGCAAAGGGATTGTGGGAGCCCCTGAGTGTGTTATAGGATTTTTTTCCAATCTGGCATGTGCAGGTTTAAGCAATTTTAATTTAACTTGGGAAAAAGAAAATAGACTTGATGTTACTTGTATCCTCTGGGTGGTGGAGCAATTGATACTAATTTCATGAAGACGTGGGCAGCTGTAGTTTAACAGCTCACCCCTGAGGGGTTTTATTAATATCTCACATTTAGAATTACTATAATTGACAAGAGACCCAAATAACTGGCCAACTAGCAGATGAGACATGTCCACCCAACTTAATTTGAATATTAAAAAGGTAAAATTAATTTTAAAATACTTTTTGAGTAACTAATTAAAATTGTAAAGGTATATATAAATTCCAAGTTATAATTTTTATTCACAATTTTTTAAACCCACAGTATCTCAAAAAATAGCACATTGGCACATATGGACTTCCTTGTTTACTAAGTTCTAAATGAAGTTTTTCAGTTCATTTAGGCAGGTTTGATCTGCATTACAAATAATTGGTTTCTGTACTTGATTCTATACATAACAGACTTTCTGTATATGTTAAAATTCATTGTAAAAATTGTCCTATTTTCAGATGAGCTAACCCATCTTCAAAATTGTAGTAGATTTAAACAAATTGTAGTAGATTTATTTTTATTGACTTAGATTTTGGAAAATAGTTCTGTTAATTTAAATTATTTCTATGATTGTCATCAAATGACTTTTTAAATGATAGTGATATGAAATATTTGACTTATTCCAAACCCATGCTTTTCTTAGAAATGTAAATCCTTTATTTTGTAATCATAAAATTACATTCATTTTTGTACATAGATTATTAATGTCACAATTTACAAATGTGGCAGGTTGGCATTAATATTCATAATGGCTTAATGCTTTCTCACTATTCTACTGTTTTTGAATTCTCTGTAGCCTATTTATTACCATAGCGCTTAGACATTTCCTTGCCCAGTACCATGTAAAAGTTTTTAATTGTTCAATTCCCTCATTTCCCAGAAGAAATGTTTATCAGAATATGTTTTCAGATCGCCTTTGCTAAGCCTCACTCAACCCCACCCTAATCCCACTTCTAAATATTGGTTTCAGTTACAGGAAATTTATAATGATAAAAGGCAAAAGAGCTATAATAATTCTGTTTGGGCTTTTTCTAAAAGTTTACAAAAGTAAGCATTATGGTCTTAGCTATAGGTACATATTCATATAATAATTCAATTCTGTGTAGTTTTGAGAATGACTCACAAGTTAAGTTCACAACTAAAGTTGGCTAGTAGAATATGATGAGTTACTGTGTGGACAGAGTAAATACACTGGGGCATCAAAAACACAAGTAAAGAGAATGAAAAAAAGGTAAAGTTCAGCTTCAATAAAGTTATCTAGAATATTGCAATTTGAAAATCTGGGGAAGAAGAAAGTTATTTTAATTCCTCCTTAATGTAAAATGTGCATATCTTGGCTTAATGTTGTTTTTGGGTTTTGGCCATATGTATTGGGAAAGGGGCGCCAGTTTTGTGTTCTTTCAATGCTCAGCGTATCTATCCAGAGGAGATGTGTTTGCAGTATCACATTAAACCATGTTAGTCAGGCAATAGTGTATTTCAGGTCAGACATAATTAGTGTATGTACGTCCTAGGCCATGCCAGCTGGGGACTCAGATGGGAGGAAATCCCTGAGGAGGGAGTGATAACTGCCCTACACGTGCCCCTGGATTTTAGGCCTCTATAGAGAAGCTTTCAGCATTCCAGACAAATCCAGGTCTATAGTGTCTCCATGGTCACAAGAATTCATAAGTCTTTCCAATCTATCATAAGTTGGCTCTTGGGAGATTTCACCCACCAAAGTGACACTTCTTTCTGGTTTGGTTGTAAACAAAACCCAGAGTGCATTAGGTGGGCCAGGGATCCAGGACATACGTCCTTCTCTTCCAGAGAAGTTGAAGGTCACCAGGTCATCCCTTTCCTAACTTGAATTCCTCCTACCTTTGCCAGGGACACTTTCTTTTCCCCTCTTTAACCACTACTTTCTGCCCCCATCAGGCCATTTTTCTACCAAATAAGATGAGCAGTTATCTTCTGGGGGCTTTTCACACACAGAAAATTCAATCATAAAGATTTTATGTGTTGAAATAAAGATTGTCTCCCACCAAGAGTTCAAAAACTACAGCTACTTTCCAAGTCTCTCAACCCTCAACCCTACAAAGAAAAAATTCTTTCAGTAAACAACCCAGAATGTTGTTTTTATTTAAATCAACATGAACAATGTCTTAAATACAACCTTGTCATGCTAGCCAAAATGCCAAATTTTTAAATCCAAGTAATACTGCTGATGTGAATGAGCATTTTTCTTCTCAATTCTGGCATTAGTTACAGGACATTTATGATGATATGAGTCTTACACAATGAATGTAGGCAATACTCCAGTTGATTTAATCTGGCAAGATCTTCCTTAGGTATGAGTATGAATTTGGGCCTTGAGCCAGCAATCAAAGGGGATTGTAAATTTAAATGATTACATCATCTAATGAAGTCTGCTTTTTGGCTAGCACAGAGGCACCGTCTCCAAAATGTATTCAGAATACATTTGAATCATTCCAGCTGTGCAACCTTGAAATAATACTTGACCTCTCTGTAGCTCTGTTTTCTTCATCTGCAAAGTAAATAAATTATAGTATTTTCCTTAGGTTTATTAAACAAGTTAACATATATGAAGTACTTGGATTATGTGACACATAATAAAATCTATGTGAGTATTAGTTATTATCATTACAAATATTATTAGATTACTTGAGAAACGATGGAAATATTTACATTTACTTTGAAGCCATGGAATCATATAGCTAATACAATTTCAACTTAAAGATTATTTTAAGACACATTTTGTTTACTTAAGCATTTTCCAAATAACTGTTTTAAATCAAATATAAACCCCTCTCTAGAAACAATTTTGTGAGTGTCTTTTATTGTGCTGTCATGGCTGCCTTGATCGATGTCCTGAATCCATTCAAGATGTTTACCTCTCATGGTCATTTTGACTTTGGGAAAGAGCCAAAAGTCACATGGCACCAGATCCGGTGAATAAGGCAGATGAGGACACACCGTAATGTTTTTATTTGACAGAAATCGCCATACCAAAAGCAATGTGTGACATGGAGCATTGTCATGAGGGAGGATGAAACCATTTGCCTATTTCTCACACTCACAAAAGTCCAAAGAGGACTTCCAGAACTGCTTCGGAAAGTAGCAAGAACAGTGGGATAAGTGTGTTCAAAGAGAGGGGGGTTAATGGCAATATGTCTTTTACTGTAATAAATTTTTTTTTAATTCATTTTTATTGTTAGACTTATTGGGGTGACATCTGTTAGCAAGGATTACATAGGTTTCAGGCATATAGTTCTACAGTGCATTGTGTAATAAATTTTAAAAATGTAAACATTCACCATATTTTTTTTTATCACACCTCATACAGCTCAAATGGATCTCTGCTCAGAGTCTCACAAGATTGACATTAAGGGACTGGGCAGCCTACATTCTCATCTGGACTTCAGACTCTTCTTTCAAGCTTATGTAGATTGTTGGAAGAATTTGGTTCCTTGTGATTGTAGGAACTGGAGCCCCCATTTTCTTTTTGGCTACCAGTGGGGCTTGTTCTCAGCTCTTAGAGGCCACCCTCAGTCCGTTTATGGCCCTCTTGTGTGTGGCATAATAGCTTACTTCTTCAAAGCCAGTAGGACAATTCCGGCAGAGAGCTACAACAGTTTTATGTAACATAACACAATCATGGGAGTGATTGTCTCATAGTATCATAGGTCCCCCTCCTGTCTAAGGGATTATACCAAGTTTGCACACCAGAGGGAAGACATCTCAGGGACCATCTTAAAATTGTGCCAAAAAACATCTTGTGCCAAAAAGTAAGAAGGTGTTCAAAAAATGGTATCTGATGGATAGAACAGTCATCTTGAAGAAACTTCCACTCCTCCTATCTTGATCAATTTAAGCAAAATAAATGAATAATGAGTAAAAGACTAAATTCCATAAAATGAAATGAGAATACATGAATCTATACTGATATACTATATCTGAGACATATATACTGATATATAGTATATATACATTATGTCTAGCAATATACGAGGGCTATCCAGAAAATATCCAGCCATGTAATATGAAAAATAGAGGCACTTATGGCTAGATTTTTTCTAGACAGGCTTCGTATATCCACGTATATAAGATACAAATTAATTACGAAGAAGGCAATAGCAACTTTACCGTGGAGAAACCTGGCAGTCATTAGTTGACATCACCAGCAGTAGGACAAATTGACATGTTTCTCCTGATAGGATGACTGCAATGGCATAGCATCATTTCAGTAACATTCTGTTCAAGATATGTAACATGATGAAATCATGAGGAAACTCAAATTGAGGGATATTTTAAAAAATAACTCACCAATCGTGTCCAAAAGTATCAAAGGCAAAGAAAAAGAAAGACTACAGAACTGTTAAAGGTTAAAGGGGACTAAAGAAATATGACAGTTCATGGTAAAATATGATCACGGACCCAGATGATCACTACAGCTCGATAAGCCAAGCATCCTGGATTCTAGTCCCACGTCCATTCCACTACAGTACTATATAATTCAGCATTTGGCGTAATGCAGTGTCCCAGAGGGCCACTTGGTTCTTGTTGCCAGAATGCGATGATGTCCTATGGCCTTTCTTCCGAATAGGTGGAGGGTGGTGGGGCTCAGAGCCAATTAGATAAGACAGCATCACTGCAGTGGGGACTAGCAAGTAAAGTAGTAACATCTTTTATTATACATCCCTTTGTTTAAAAAGTGAATTTACAAAACTAAGCAACGCATAAATTCACTCAATAGAAGGAAGACCACAATTGCTAGTCGTTTTTAATGGTTTTTATCTCATTAAGAACAATGGATATGAAGAGAAAGGGAAAAGAATAAGTAAGGAAAATGGGAGACTGCAAAACTATAGAGGAAAACACAATTTCTTACTCAATATCTCGTTGGCAATGTTGGCAAGCAGTCATTTTCAACTGTCAAAATTGTAAGTAGAAGAGCTCACTTAGGAAAGAGGAAGGCAAGATTAGTAAGCCTAATTTGTCAATCAATGTTTGCTTGATTATTTGTAGAGAAATGATGAGAGGAAATGTTTTTGAGTAAAAAAAAAAATTATATTTGCAGTAAAATGAAAAACCAGGAATTTGAGGATATTCTACTTCTCTGCTTTTCTCAGGGGGTTACATTTAAGAAGTTGGAATTATATTTTTGGCTTCAAAAGGAAATCTGTACTTTATCATGGAAATATCATATAAAGTTCATCACTGAACGAATTACTTCCCACTGAAGAGAGCTCAGACAGCATAGAGCAAGTTGTCTGCATCTTCTTTCTTTTTCTTTTTCTGAGAAAAAGACAAGTAACAAGTAAGCAAGCTTATGTTATCTTTTTTATTGAAAAAAAATTAAACAGTGTCCGGTGTTATCACTGTAACATAGATTTTTAGAATCCTTATTTTTGGCAAAAAATACCAGAAACTTATGTGTGAATAACTAGAGAAACAACAAAAACCTAAAAAGATAGCTATACCTCTCACCTCCATAATAATGCAGATTGGCAAGAGATATTTCTGTGAGATTCTGGGAGTCAAAAGAAAGATCTGTGAGATTCTGGGAGTCAAAAGGAAGCAATGAAGATAATTAGAATAATCTCCAGAACTAGCTTAACATAGAACATATTTTTTCTAATCTTTTGAACTTCCATTACTGATTTCTCCCAGACTATCCATTTGCTTATTTTTCAATTTAAATATTACATCGAATCCACTGAAACATAGTTTTTACTTGTTGAACTTGGCTTCTTAATGTGAAATGCAATACTTTCATAAACACACATAGGAAACCATCTAACATTCTGCAATGAAAGCATAACAAGTTAATTAAACACATGAATGCATATAAAAAAAAAGGCTAAAGGATATTACACATGGTTTTTTGGTTAATTGGAAAATTGAAAACAGAGCACACAGAATTCACTTATGTTTTGGTGAAGTATAACACTGTGGATCAAAACTGTTCCACTCTAAAATAAACTGCTTTACAAGTAGAAGGGATGCTATTAATAATTGTAACATTGATGTTATTATAAAAATTATAGCTACATCCACTAAAATCCTGATTAAAAAGTGAATGGGCCAATACTATAATTCTCTTCTCCAAAACATTAGTAAATTTTACCAATGAAAGCTTAGTTAAGAAAGCTAACACCGATCAAATTTTACATTTAGATGGGGTCTATTCAGGCTGGACATAACTGATATTTCTTAATAATGAGAAGATATTTCACAGAATGTGTGAGATCTTTCAGAAACCTGGCAAACAGAAACGAGATGTCGGAGATTCCCTGGGCCCCTATGACATCACTGTCAAATGTTGTTCACCCAGGGAGCACACCAAGCCCGACTCAAAGATGGGAGCCCCCATAATAACAGCGATGTAGATGAGTGTCTCCCAGACGGCACCCAGTTTTCTTCAGACTCCTTCCAAAACCAGTCAGTTTATCCTGTGGCCTGTAAGCATTTTTCTAGACTGTGTCACCACATAGTCCTGGCAATAAGGTCATTTCAACGATTTCAAATACCCCAGGGCTCCCTGGTTTTACATGAAAACTGAACTATTAGATAGGGGAGAGGAACCTTGTGACTGTGGTCACCATCTCTCAGGGATTCTTCAAGTCTTTGGGACAAAGAAGAAAAGATTTTTAAGTTTTCTGTCTGTCAACATGGTTTTCTCCAATTCTGATTTAATACTAGGTCTCTAATAGGAATCATTTCTAGCAATTTTTCTTATTTAAATAAGTTTAATTATTTTAAGGTTTTTTTTTTTAAATTATTATTTGTTTGGTTTTTATGCTTTACTTGGTGTCAAAATATGGATCTTTAAAAGAAGTCCTGGCAAAAGCTGCCTGGCCTGGGCTGTGGAGGAGTCCATCAGAATCTTCCCTGTCCTAGCTGCACTGACCCAGAGCTGAGCAATTGTCCTTTCTGTGCTGCAAATTCACTGTAGCAGCACTCTCTGACCACTATGGTCTTTTCTTGTCTCCTTAAACTCTATAAATTAGATTTTGGAAACAGAGGATTTTCTAATATTCACTTTAAAATAGTTTGTATTATTCTTAGGTAAATCTCTGTAAATCAGGTATACTCACAAATATCTTATAAGTTTTGTCATTTTGTTTGTTCAATGAAAATTAAGAAAAATTTGGGCCAATAGGAATGGCACATTTTTAGGGTTTGAGATGATCCCTAAATCTAACAAATCCAGGGGAAGGGCAGTTTAGAGCCAACCAAGTTTCCCTGGGAATTCCTAGAAATCTTGGGGAAGGCATTGGAATGTGTAAAGAACATGGAATGGGGAGAAGGAGCTCATTGCCCCAGACCCTCCTATGTCCCCCTCTTCTGTTTGTGTGCTGAAGGAGGCTGGCTATAAACTCAGTTTCCCAGGCTCCTTGTGGCTGCTGGTCACAGCTGGGCTCAGCTGAGGGGAGGTGCTAGAGTAGCTTGAAGGAAGGGGAGGCAAGGCTCTTGCCCCAACCCTCACTTCCCTACCTCCCACCCCAGTCTTAGGCAGCTTTCTTCTAGCTGCTTCATTGAGGGGCAGATTGCGGCATGCCAGGCAGTCAGGCTCAGCCCAATTCCAGTTTCCCCTCAGGTGACCTTGCACCCTGCCCTTGTAACACCACCCCTTCCCTCTGTCCCTCCAGGCAGCACATGGTAGAGGTTTCCTGATGTTACTATTCTCTAGGTTGTTCTAATGTCCCTATTTAGGCC
The DNA here is from genome assembly GCA_004026885.1 of Lyroderma lyra. Classification (NCBI taxonomy): domain Eukaryota; kingdom Metazoa; phylum Chordata; class Mammalia; order Chiroptera; family Megadermatidae; genus Lyroderma; species Lyroderma lyra. Next base: position 595,730 of record PVJL010000081.1, on the reverse strand, counting down.
TTTCAGCTTTTTTCTTTCTGGGGATAATCAATTCTCTGTATTGAAGACTCTCTATCTAAATATTCACATGGTTTCTGTTTCCAGATTAGACCTTGGCTGAAACACCATGTGGATGACATACCAGAACAACAAACAAACAAACAAAAAAGTGCTTTTTGTTTCACATACTTTGAGGAGTTTCCACACAATAGACTGCAAGTCCACAGGGCTTTGGGGAGGCATCTGAGCCCAGCACCTCCTCTTGGAAATACACTGGGCACCTGGGTCTGATGACTCTATAGCGAGGCTTTCTCTAGTTAGGGCTAGAATAGAATCTGCGAGGCCCACAGCTGTCCTGAAATATTCTGACCCATTGCACTGAGTTTCTGTTGTTCAGCATCTGTTTCATAGGTGGGATAAGACATTCTATGAATAAAAGACAGAGACTGATAACAATACTGAGTCTCTTCTCTCCCTCCAAGCATTTAACTGTGGTCCCAACCCACATACCCAACTCTCGAAGGCAAATTACCTGTAGTTAATCTGACATCCTTCCTTGACAGTAGATTAGCAATCAACTAGTTATAAGCATACAAGTTTTACAGGGGTTTCATCTCAAACCTTAAGTTCCCAAGGGTAGCAGAATATGCCACTTAAAAATATCCCTCTTTGGCCTAAAGACTATTTTTATTTGAAGGCAATTGAGAGAAATTAGACACAAGAAAAACTCGCTCCTCTCTCTCTATTTGCCTAAAATCAGGACGTAAATTTGTTAAGGCATCTCCTCTTCCTTCTGTACCAGGAAGGACAGAAGTTAATCCACAGAGACAATTCTAGGCCATTATCAGCCCTGAGATGATGACACCGGAAGAATCTACATACCAAACTTTACTAACTAGCACTCATCTTTTATTAGTTCTCTTATATATTTGTCTTTCCACAATTTGCAGCCCTAGAAATTCAAAGTCTTTTTCTTTTTCCTATCACTTCCTTAAAAATGTATTGTTCTTTTTTTAAAAATATGATATAAGCCGTGGCCTGGGTTTGATTCCCAGCCAGGGAACCATATATATATATATATATTATATAAGCCCAAATTCTAATCACTCATATGAGTTATTCATCACTAAATGCTCCCACATGTCTGCATGATTATGTGTTAATAAATTTCTCTTTGTTTTTTCTCTTGTTAATCTGTCCTCTGTTTGTCTAATTTACAAGGCTCCAGCCACAGAACACAAGATGATTAGAGGAAAAAGATATATTTTCCCTCTACAATTTCTTACAAAGTATTCCTTCCAAACACATACAGTACGGTCCTTAAAAGGAGGTCTTGATATATGCATTGACTTTGTATCATTGTATTTGCAGTGATGATTTGGCCCTTGAGTTAGATTCCATTATTGATCCCAATTCTTTATCACCTTCCTGCAGCTACACCTTTGCCATCGCCTCAATGTCAGTGAACTATCTTACCTGTCCTTGACTTTGAACTCACTGTATAACTTGTCACGGTAAGTGATATATAGTCAGAAGTGACAGTGTGCTTACTCCAAGCCTAAGCCATAGGAGACTGAATCTTTCTACATTTTCCCTTGCATCTCCACCTTCACTCTGCTAGCCCACTGGCCCAAAGGCAATGAGAAGTAGGTAGAACAGAGTTGCCCTGTCAGCTGTTCCACAGACTTAAGAGCGAGCACAGCCAAGATTGAAGGAATCATTAAACTAGTCCAGCATAGATTAGCCAGTCCCCAACGGCCATAGGCACGTAAGTAAAGAAAAATAATTGTTATATTTAGCACTAAACTTTGAGGTTGTTTGTTATGCAGCAGAAGCTGACCAATATAATCCCCCTGTATATTGGCAGCCAAAATACCTGCCCAGCTGGTGTACCCACTAATCTAGCTTGGATTTAAAAGGCTTCACGTGGTAAGGACGGCAGGTCAGGAAGAGAGCAGGAGGTCTTCCTGTATCTTACTGATAATGAGAGTAACTGTGTGAGGCAACAAATCGGGATAGTATCCCAGGTGTCTTCATACTGCTGCTGCAAGCACCCTGATAGAGCTTCCGTGTGTCACTCTATGCCCACAGAATACTAGACTTCTAAGCTTACTGAGAAGCAAAAGTACTGCAGCATTATGTGTTCCAGGTCTGAGACTGCAACAGGGACCTGCAGAGAGAGATGAGCCAGAATTGGTTCTAATGCCTCAGTGATATGAATTGTTTAGAGAGTTTTATAAGTTCAGTAAATATGTGCTATTGCCTTTTTATATAACTTTCTAAAGGACGTGTGAACAAAACTACTTAGTGTGACTGTGATTGGCTAAAAGATCAAAAGCAAAACCTCTCTGCTAATCATAACAGAAGCTAAAACAAACTAGAATACAAGGAGGACAACAGAAAACTTTTGGCTCAGAGGTGATAGGTTGGAAACTAAGTCTCATACACAAGTAGGGGAAATCCACTCTCCTTTTAGTTAAGTGTTAGTTCCTTGCTAGTGTGCAGATTGGGCTGTGGGCAGAATTCTGCGTGAAGCAGTCTTATTTGTGTGGAGGAATAGAGAACTTGTAGTGATCATGGGTCGTGAGGATGATAATAATTAGCTCCTAAGTTGTTCTGAAGATTAAACAAAAGCGCTACATATAAATAATTTAGCACAAATCCTGCCTCATTATAAGGGCACAATAAATATTAGCTAACAATAAATTTAAAAAATTTATTTATTGTTAGCAGTATGATTAGAACCCCTTCTGTTAGAATAATCAAATAGAGTATTTACCCATTTCTGTGGTGTAAATGCTTCTGCCATAGCTGATTTCTTGCTAATAATGTGAAGTTACTGAAGGCAGAGTTAGGAAGACATATACCCAGTTGGCTCTCACAAGCCAGTGTGAGTTGGGTCTAGCATTAGACGGATGCCCTTAATGACTTAGATAACAAGCACATTTTCTTTAATAAACAACTTTAACAAGCTTCTTGGTCACTCAAGCCTCATGATAAACAGTGTATTCTTGGGAGACATAAGTAAAATGTTATGGGTAAACAGTTAAGTATCCCAGAAACACACTTGCCCCTCAGACATAAAAACAGAAATTGATAATAACGCTAACGAGAAACAGAGGATATGTAGATGTAGTCACTGCCCCCCATGGCTAATCTCCAATGGTGTTTCCTGTTCATTGCATCTTTGTGGCCACCAGAATATGTGTAAAAAGAATAATTTCAACCTAGCATGTGAGTACTTATATCTACAAATTATTCTCTTCTCAAAAGCTTCTCATCAGATAAAATAGTAACCTAACATCTATCATTTTTTATTTATACACACACATACACATGTAAAGAAAGATTTACAGCCTACTGAGCATACATTCCCTTTCAATATTAATTGTTGGTCAGTATGCAATTTGACAACCACAAATGGTGAAAAAATTTAGAGAGGATGTGATGAAATTGAACTTATAATGTAGAGAGATATGCCTATAAATGTACGAAGTATTGCTTATAGTTTTGTGGTGGGATAGTACTGATCTAGGGGAAAGGAAAGAGACAGAGGCAGACTACTTTAATGGAAAGAGAAGAAATTTAGACTCATGTAACAGATGGGAAAATGAAGGGTAATACTGATCAGAGGAAAAATGTCTTAGGTTACTAAGAAGGACGTAAGTATGTTTGCTTAGAGAGGGTTTATAAGCATGGAATTATGTAATTATATATGTTTGGGCATTTTATGTATTATGTGGCAATAGAAACAGAATGTCCTAAATTAGTGGATTTATGAGAACATGTCTTAGTCAATTCAAAGTATAATGATACTGGCAAGATAAGAAGGAGGCAATCATTTGTTTATAATCCTGCAACCACAAAGATGAGATGCAGTTGGAGTTCATCAATAGCTAAGACTTAACTATTTATACTCCGTTTCTAATTGCCTCGATGATTTAGTTAAAGATTAGGTTCAACTGAAAACCCAGTTAATGTCACTTAAACAACATAGAAATGAAAACTTCATTCTTTGAGTGCTCTGGACAGATTGTCCAGGAGAAGGTATTCCATTGTTCCTAGGCTCCTTCTACTGACGTCTCTGTGTGTTGCCTTAATTTTATGGTCCCAGGTAGTGGAAATTCATTCCAAGCCACCACAAGGAGAAAAGGAAGACAAAGGGTATTTAAGAGTTGTTTCTTAAGGAAGGTTTTGGAAGGGGCCAAACTGTATTTCTTCCTAAATTCTATTGACTACATGACCAGAACGGGAGGCTCAAAAATGTTCTGTTTGTTCCTGACTGCCATGGACTCAGCAAAATATTGTTTTTTGTGGAAAGAGAGAAGGCATACTAAAGGACACCTGGGGTACTGACGAATACCTTTGGAAATACTTAGAAGATTCTACTATTGTTGATTAAGAAGGTTTTTTCTATGTTACATATTAAAATGAAAAAAGGCACGTATGAATCATAGAAGTGCTAATTAATGGCAGAGCAATATGTGATGTGTTGAGATCCACAGAGAATTTGGGTGAAATGTGGGAACAGGTGAGATGAGATGGGGAAGGCTGGATGTTAAGTAACAGGAATATTCTGGGTCAGCTTTCTGAAGAGCATCTGGGCAAGTTACCTATTAGGGCAGTGCTATATGAGGTGCTGTCTGTAAACCCTGGGAAAGTTTATCAGCATGCAAATCTTAGGCTCCACCCCAGACCTAATGAAACAAAATTTTTAGAGGTAGTTGTGGGGCAGGGATGGGCACAGGAATCTGTGTTTTACAAAGCACTCCAAGTGATTTTTAAGTGTCCAGCAAAGCGTTGTATTGGTAGATGAGCTTGAACAACGAACTACACCAAATGTTCGTTTTAATCCAGCTTGTTTCCTTCATGCTGTCACTGTCCTTGCATAAAACACTAAGCTGGATGTGGATACAGATGTCAGTGTTAGTAAAATAAAAGTGGAATATGTATATAGTTATGAAAATAAGAATAAATACTCCCCACACTCCTATATATAGTAGAATTTATGTATTTATAAATATGAATACATGAGTATATGAATATGTATAACTATTAACTGATATGCTTGATGTAGAAAAATTAGACACATTCAATGCAATCAATGGTTACAAATATTTAATACTGTCTTTTCAGAGTTAACCAATGCAATTAATCCCCAATCAAAATAAATATGACAAATCCTGGAAAGGATAGTATAAATGTATCATTATTTATAGATATGATGGTCATTTTAGAGAAATAAACTTGCTTAAAGAATCATGTAAAAACCTAGCACTATAAATATGCCAGTTTTCCATAGTCTAATCTAGTTAATTAATGATATTAAAACTTCAAAACAATTTTTAGAAAAAAATATAACAAAAGTTTTCTAATGTTCAACTATTAGCAAAAATAGCTATGAAAATTCTGAAGAAAAGATTGGGTCTTGATTTATCATACATTATGTGCACAAAGAAATGAAAACATTGTAATATCATACCAGAATAGGACAAAATAACAGAATAAAATGAAAAACAAGGAATCAGATATGTATGTATAAAATCACTTAGTGTATGGTAAGGAGCATTTCATATGGGATGAAGCTAGTGGAGAAGGAAGGGCCTACTCCATAAATGAGGTTCACACCTTGAAACTATATGCTTTGACTCAGAGTTATGTGTATTAATGGGTATCCCAAATATTTATATATACGTTTTTAGTAAATGACAAAAGCGGCAGTTTATGGTGAGAAAAGGTATAGTTTACTGAATTCATGGCACTGGAAAAATTAATCATATGGAGAAGATTAAATTATATTTCTAATGGCTATCAAACAAAACAGTATATTCCAGAAAGAATAAAACATTAAAATATTTAGTAGATAGAAATCAAAATGATAATGTGATACTTTCTTAAACTTATTAGGTAGAAAGCTTGAAATCACACTATGTTGGTGAACGTGTAGACAGGGGTGTCCAACCTTTTGGCTTCCCTAGGCTACATTGGAAGAAGAAGAATTGTCTTAGGCTGCACATAAAATACACTAACACTGATGATAGCTGATAAGCTGAAAAGAAGTTCCGTGCATGATTTTCGTAATGTTTTAAGAAAGTTTGCGTATTTGTGCTGGGCCGCATTCAAAGCCGTCCTGGGCCACGTGCGGCCTGTGGGCAGCGGGTTGCACAAACTTGGGTAGGAGAAAGAGGCAGTCTTAAATATTGCTTGTGGGTATATAAATTATCATGGCCCTTTAGAGGACTATTTGGCAATAACCATGAAAATTAAACATACTCATCCTCTCTGACTCATTTTATCAGTCAGGGTTCTTCAGAGAAATAGAAGTAAGAGGATATATGTATGAAGAGATTTATTTTAAGGAATTGGTACACATGCTTGCGGGGGCTGGCAAGTCCAAGTATGTAGGGGCAGGCCAGCAGGCTGGAAGCTCAGGCAGGAGTTAATGTTGCAGTTTTGTGGCAGAATTCCTCCTTCCTTGGAAAACCTGTATTTTTTTCCTCTGATTGGTTGAGGCCCATTTACATTATTGAAGATAATATCTACTTAATGTCAACTGATTGTAGATGTTAACTACATCGGCAATCTACCTTCACAACAACATTTAGCTTAGTGCTTGATTGAGTACCTGGGTACTATACCTTGCCAATTGATACATAAAACTACCCACCATCCTCACCAAACTCATTTCTAAGAGTTTAAAGATATGTTTGTGCATGTGAAATTTTATATAAACACACATATATATGGAAATTCATTGCAGCATTTTTTATAATGATGAAAAGACTAGGAACAACCTGATTGTACAGAAACAGAGGACTAACTAAATATTATATATATTGAGATGAAAGAGCTGAAATATAGTTAAGAAAACAAGATGCCATTTTGTGTGAATATATCTTTAAAAATAATTCATGCTCATTGCACTATAAACAATCTCTAGAAGAATAGATAAGAAACTGTGAGGTTGGGTCAAGGCTGGAACAGAAACTAACCTTTTCTTACCTGTAGCATCTTTTGTATTTTGAACTAGATGATTATTAATTATTCCCAAAATTAAGTAGTTAGAAAGCAAATTAGTTATACATCCCCAGAATGACTAGAATTAAAAAGACTAACAGCAGCAAATGCTGGCTAGAATGTGGAGTAGCCATAATTTTCAGACACTGTTGGTGGGACTGTAAAATGGTAAGTAAAGCACTTTGCAGAAAGTTTTTTGGGTTTCTTATATAATTAAATATATGTGTACCTAATCATCTACTAATTTCACTCCCAGGTGTTTACCTAAGAGAAATAAATGTGCATGTTCACACACACACACATACACACACACACACACACACACACACACACAGACAATTGTACAAAAATGTTCCTAATGGCTTTATTCTCAATAACCAAAAACTGGAAATAGACTGCGTGTTCCTCAACAAAAGAATGGCTAAACCAACTATGGTATATTCATACAATGCACTACTACTCAGTAATAAAACTTAAGGAACTACTTGCTATAGAGTGAATGTTTGTGCTTCCCCAAATTCATATTTTGAAATCTAACCCCCTCCATGTGATAGTCTATGGAGGTGGGGCTTTTGGAATGTGATTAGGTCATGAAGGTGCCTTCCTCATGAATGGAATTAGTGCCCTTGTAAAAAAGACCTCAGAGAGCTCCCTCATTCATTCCACCATGTAAAGACACAGCAGGAAGACAGACATTTATGAACCAGGAAGCACACTCTCACCCAGCACCAAATTCACCAGTGCTTTGATCTTGGACTTCGCAGGCTCCAGAACTGTGAGGTATAAACTTCTGTTGTTTATAAGCCACCTAGTCTATGGCATTTCATAATAGCAGCCCAAACAGACTAAGACACTACTCTAAGATGCAACAGTATAGAGAAATTTAAAAAACATTATGGTGATTGAAAAAATTTTTTAACAAAGCACTGCATATGATATCATTCCACTTACATGAAGTTCTAAAACAGGCAAAACTAAACTATGGTGGAAAAAATAAGGACAGTGGTTGTCTCTGAATGGTGAGTGTGAGTATTGTCTTAAAAGAACATAGAGGAACTCTCTAGAGTTGATGGGAATGTATATCTTGAAAGGGATTTGGGTTACACAGGTCAAACCTTACAGAATGGTACACTTGAGATTTGGGTATTTCACTGTATATATATTTTACTTAAAAAAATAATCTTAAACAAATATTGAACTCTAGCTTACGATATGCATGCACAGTTAATAGTACATAGTGAACATACGAATATATTACATATAATAAATACTAAATATATTTTCACCTATTAAGAAGCAAAGTTTGTGTTTGTTTTCAAAGTAAATATACAGTGTAGGCTATTTCAGTGAAATGGGCACTATTATACATGATTGGTGGGAATGTTCATGTGTAAATAATGTCATGTTATTCATAAATCTAATTAATTGGAATGGATTTTTTAAATTAATATTTTAAAGTTAATTATTATATGTATATAAAGTGGAATACTAAGCAAACTACAATTCTAAAAAAATTGTAAACTCAATTGCATAAAAGTATAAAAACACTTGAAAATAAAAAGTTAAAAATTTTATTTAAAAAGAGGATAATGAATTATATAAAAGTTTGTGTCAATATTTAGAAAGTTAACTGGAAAGATAAACACTAAAATTTTATCAGGCATTATTTCACAATACAATATACTATTTTATTCATTTTCCTGCATTTTAGTATTTTTCAAATTTTCTACAGTTAATATATTAATTTTGAATACTAAAAAAAGAGTAAGTGCTGTTCTTGGAAGGAAGTAATCCAAATATTTGAGGCAGTCAGGAAATTTAAACAAGGTTAAGTAAGAATAGTAATTAATTTTACTGTATATCAAACCATTCCAAAACTTAGTCTTTAAAACAATAACTACTTATTTAACTCACGAATCTGCGGGTCAACATATGGGCTGGGCTAACTCATATGACTGAGTACAGCTGCCAGATTGACTGGGGGTGGCAGGTTGTTGGTGGAGGTGTCTTGATACGCTTTTTGTTGTTTCTCATCCTTTAGCAGGCTAGCCTAGGCTTGTTCACACAGTCACTCAGCAAGCTTCCAGAAGAGCTAGAGGAAGTGTGCAAGGACTCTTCAAGTCCTGGTGAAACTGGCACGTATTCCTCCTATAAGTATAACATCCTATTGGCCAAAGCAAGTCACAAGTCAAACCCAGGTCCCAGAGGTAGAGAAAGAGGCTCCACCTGTTAATGGAAGGAACTGAAAAGTCACATAAAGGAATTTGGAAACAGGGAGTGGAGTAATTTGTGGCCATTTTTGCTATTATGCCATTAATGCTAGTCTACTGAACACTAGTCCGTATTTTATAAACAGATAAATACACTGAACGTTAAGGATGTAAATAATGTATAAATATCTTTAGTGATTAAATTAGAAGTAATCAACCAATTTTTATGTAATTAATTATAAAATTAATAAAAATCTACTTTTATAATTTCAATATGGTAAGTCACATTCACAACTTGCTGTTCTTTTTTAAATTTGGAAAACCTTAGTCATGCAGTTTAATAGGCCTGATTCATTTTAGGAAAAAGAAACTGTGGTTAGAAAATATGAGAAATCTAAACCAGACTAAAACATCAAGCGGAGTCTACTTCATTGTCAATCTTTAGCATTTGTATTGAATTTCTGCCAGTTTAATTTTACCTCGTCATGAGAAATTTTATTCATGAGAAAATTTAGTTGATTTGAGTTTATACACACAATGCATTCACACACATGTGCACACACACATATCCCTATACAAATTCTCCCTGTCCAAAAAGTAAATCTACCATATGCTCCTCTTTGAATTCCAGCCAATTCAAAGTTTACGTAGTGTTAGCAGAAAAGTGCTGTAGAATTTCTATCCAGTATCTTTTCAAGAAAAGTCTAGAAAACTCTGTGGATACACACACACACACAGTCTAAAAAATGCATACACATTTTTTTTTAATTCATTTTTATTGTTAGACTTATTGGGGTGACATCTGTTAGCAAGGATTACATAGGTTTCAGGCATACAATTCTACAGTGCATTGTCAACTTGATGTATAGTAAGTTCACCACCTAATGTGACTTCTCTTTCCATCACCTTATATTAAGCTTCCCCACCTCCTCTCCCACTGGGTTTTTTTTTTTTAATTCATTTTTATTGTTAGACTTATTGGGGTGACACAGGAAAAAGATGCATTAAAATTGTAAAATTGTAATATTCAATATATACCAATAATAAGTGATGAACACAAATCACCTTTGACTGCAGTTACAAGAGGTGCTCCAAGTGGTTGTCATCAGCATCCAGACACTTCTGATCATGGCGAACTACTGCTTGAGCAACGCTGACCAAATTGTTCACTTGTATCACTGCGCATGCAATTTCAATTTCTTTCCAAAGTACTGCCAGGGTAGCCAGTTTTCTGTGGTACACCACATCCTTAATGTCCCCCATAGATAGAAGTCAAGGAGTGCTAAGTCAGGAGAACATTCTCGAATTTCAAATATCACTTCAAAATGGTCTTGTGCTCCTGGAATGGCAATGATACCTCCATTTTCTGTGTCCTGCCTGTCGCATGGTGACGCTAGCATTCATTTGATTAGCGCCATCTTTTCAGCGAGCATCATATTACACATTGCTTCTGTAATTCAAATCAACTTCAAAAAGATAACAACTTCTAAAATGTGCACACATTTTTGTGGGTGCGCACCCACACACATACACATACACACACATGATGTTTGTATGTACAGATTTGTACATTAAAATATTCAGAAGTTTACAATCTGAGTATACTTTGGAGATCACCTCTTATAGAGATGAGATAACTAGGTCAAGGAAATTAAGTGATTTAATAAATCTAATACTGGTAATTTCTGAATTCAAGGAAGAATTTCATAGACTATCTGCAGTAGATGTGGTGGATTGGTGCTTAACACTTGTCCCATCATCTTCTATTGTGGAAGCTGGAAAAGAACAATAATAACTATACTTCCCAGACTTCTTTGCAGCTAACATTCTGGATGTCATTTAGGATCAACCAATCAGATGATCTTGCCACTGTGAAGCCAAGACTATGCTTCTACTGCGTTTTTTTCCTCCACTGATGGAAAAATAAAAAACAACAACAAAAAAAACAAACGAACAATGATAGAATCATTTGCTTTTTCTGTTGGACTATTAGATAAGATCCCACTGTTCAAAGACCACCTCTTGCTGTCTTAAGACCAGGTGCAGACTGTTTGTATCAGATGTGGCACAATTCTGGCCAGCAGTGGTAATGTCACCTTCTGACTATGGCAGTTTCCCCGATCCTGTGATTTCCTAATTGTAGTCTTTTCCTGATCATGAAGTCTTACTAACTAAGGAGGTAGAATGTGGTTCTGGAAGAAAAGGACCCTCGATTGCGGAAGCTTCAGCAGCACCCTTGGTGCCTGCGTTAATTTTATAGAGCTGCCCTAACCCAGTACCACAAACTGGGTAGCTTAAAACAAGAAAAATTTATTCTTTCATAATTCTGGAGACTAGAAGTCTGAAATCAAGGTATCAGTAGAGCCATCTGAGGCTCTGGGGCAATCATTCCTCACCTCTTCTAGTTTCCAGTGGTTGTGGCAATTCTTGGCATTTCTTGGCCTGTAGATGCATCACTCCAACCTCTGCCTCCGGCTTCACATGTCCCTCTCCCATGTGTCTGTGTTTCTTCTGTTTTTAATTCTTTTAAGGATACCAGTCATAGGACTAAGGCATACCCCAATCCAGTACAACTTCATCTTGACTAGATTATATCGGCAAGATCCTATTTCTAAATAAGGTCATATTTACAGGTTTCAGGTACACATGAATTTGGGGGGAGGTATTATTCAACCCAGTAAGTGCCCCAATACTGCAATGTAGCTATGGGAATCTTTTCTGAAAATTCAATCCAGGCTCAGCCTCTTTATCCCACCCCCCGCCCAAATCTAAAAGTCTTTTAATATTCTGTAATAAATACCTTCCCTCTTAACTAGCTGAATGGATTCTATTTAGTGCAAATAAACGCTAATAATATGTCTTTATATATTTTTTCCTTAACTCTTTACATAAGGTTTTGTTTTTTATCATAGGTTTTGGTAAAAGAAATTGCTTCTTAATTTGATACCAAAATTTTTCATAACTGGTACTTTTGAAATCTCAAGAGTGTCATTTTTAATTTCTACTTTTATCAATAAAATCCTAATTAGATTCAGAAGGGGGAAAGAGAACCAGCATTTATTGAGACACTACTATATGCTGGAAACTTTATTGATTAATTGAGCAATACCATGTACAATCTGAATTTAATATTTTGCAGCTGATAAGTGGGCATCAAATAAATTTAATAATAATGTTCTTTCTCTTGCTCTATTAGTCTATGAAGTACTACTGTATTGGAGGAGGAGAGAGTACTTGAAGGTTTTTAAGTATCCCTGACTGATAGATTAGCATGGCATAAATGATGTAATTATCTGTCAGTTAAACCCATTTAAAATAAGAACTAAATCTAAGGGAATATTGTCTGTCCCCTTCAAATAAGTCACTTTGGGAACTATGTAGTAATTTCAAAAAGCACCCCAGGTATTTTGAATCTTTTCTGTTGGCATTGCCATTGGTACTGGCATCATAGTCCTTAGAATATCCTCATTGTAGGTTTTCTTTTCCTTTTGGGTTGACTTTTTTCATTTACAGTGGCTCTGATTTTAAAGAGCAGCCAAAAGTTGTTCAGAGCAAAGTGTCATGAATAAAATGAACAAGCAATGATTTGTGTAGCACACAATCCCACAAATGTTTTCGAATATCTGCATAATAAGCCTGCTTGACTGTTTGACCTTGTAGATTAATTCAGCGTGGACAATACCATCAATGTTGAAGAAACAAATTAACATTGTCTTCATCTGTGCTTCAGGCAGGCATACTTTCTTAGATCTTTGGTTTCTTGGAGTTTTCCATTCAAGATTTTAGCAGCTTGTTTTCAGGTCATACTGGGAATACCAAGTTTCCTCAAGTTTCTATTGTCCTCAAAACACAGAAGCTGGATGGCCAGCTTCTCTTCAAAGTCCAGAATAAATGTCAAGTCTTCTGTGTTTCTGTTTATTACTCCAAATGTATGGCACATTCTTCACAGCACCTTTGCCTTTTGCTCAAATTTTCTTTTGTGTTTGTTTTTTTTGTTTTGTTTTGTTTTGTTTTGTTTTGTTTTTTTGATGTGGGTACTTCCCTGGCTGGGAATTGAACCCAGGTCGCAGTGTTGACAGCGCTGAAGCCTAGCCACCACACCACCAAGGAACTCCCAAATTTTTCTTTTGGAATGAAGCGGTTTCCTGGCTCTTAATCATGTGGAGAAATGCTCAGCATCCCTCCAAATGAGAAAAGCAAAATTAGAGCTACAATCACACTTTTTTCACCTACCTGATAGGCAAAGATCAAGAAGCTTAATAACCTATATTGCAAAAGGAGCCCCCATAAATTGTTACCAGGAATATAAATTAGTACAACCCCCATAGTAAGTAATTTGTCAATATCCTTCTAAATAAAAAATGTACATGCTCTTTGATCCAGCAATCCTACTTCCAGGAATTTTCCCATAGGTATACTTGGATGTATGTGGTATCATATATGTACATGCTATTCATTGCAACCATGTTTGTAACAGCAAGAGTCCAATAGAGGTTTGGTTAAATGAATCATTGCACATCCATGCAATAAAATATTAATTAGCTCTTGAGAAGAATAATTATTTAATATTTTATATCTTACCTTAATAGGTAGTTATACCATGTATTCCATTTTCAAAATATATCAAACTGGATGTTAGGTTAAAAAAAAGTTAGGACTCTATGATACCTTTTTGAAGACATTTGTGAAAAAATGGACCTATGGATCAGTTTATATATTACTGTTAATATAGGAAACAATATGTGAATATAGTTGTAAATGCATGACTGTCTCTTGAAGGATGCAAAAACAAGGTAATAGTAGTTGCTTCTGAGAAATAAGCAACTACTACTGGCAGGAGAGAGATCGAGTTTTCAGTCCATACCCTTTTTCCCTTTAAATTCTTGTAACTTATAGTATGTATTCAAAAGGAAAATGATTTTTTTAAATGAAGCTCTTCTGTAATCTAAATTGGTCATCAGCCACTGTTGCTTACTTGAAAGAACAAATCTCTAATTCTGTCAATAGATATATGAATCCTTTGGGTTACTAGGCTGCTGATTTCCACTTCACAATAAAAAATTTTGCTACCTTATAATAAAATGATTGTGTCAATACATTAATTTTGACATGATATTATCTCCATAACATCTTTTTTTCAGTATGGCAAGTATCTCACTTGCTGAATTAAATCTACACGTATCTATGAAAAATACAAAATTAGGGCACACATTTTCATGAGGAAGGAAAAAATAATGCCCATTTTTTTAAATGTACATAGTTGGTTAAGGCAGTGACCAGCCCCCTTGGATAGCCCAGCTACAGGAACACAAAATGGTAAGGCTGTTATGATTCTCAATATTCAAACAATGTATGTATTAAGTGACTGGAAAATAACACCAAAAAGTCAAGTTATTTCTTTTTTGTTCCAGATTTTTCTTTTATGTTATAGTGTAATTTTTTAAGATTTAAACTAATAAAATGAAAATTATTGGGTTATTTATTGAAATAGGTTTCAGAATTCTTCAGTACAGCCTGGACTTTTCTAGTTTCTTGAATTGCTTATATATAGCACTGAACAATTGATTTGTATCTGAGGAACAATTGATTTGAAGATTATTCATTACTTGACTAAACTAGCTTCTCCATTTAGATAATGAACCATGAAATACTGTCATACTGCTTTTACTTGATTTGGAGACCAAATTAATAAATTATTAATATTGATTATTCAAACTAACAGTTACTTCAGCTTTTTAAAAATATAGATTAACACTGGTCATTGTTTGCAGACTATTGTTAAGGGTGCAAAAAGGTAGTTTTGGAACTATAAATTATAATATTTGGATAAAGGAATAGAGGTACATATGGAATGTTTATCTCCAAATTCAAAGTTGCCAAAAACTGTTTAAGAAAGAACACTGTACTCTGTTCTTGGTTCTTGTTTCCCGGCTGTCTACAGCCTTACTTTCTGCTTTTAAATGGCATTAAACTGCATAGCACATCAGTAGTCAGTTTTAATTAAAATTAAATTGTATTTTAATTAATACAATTTTGTTTAAAAGTTTAAATGTAATAATAGAAAATATGCCTTTGTCAAGAGATAGAGGACTATAGTGCAGAGTGTGATTTTCAGGCTTTAGAGTTGAACAGAGCAATTTTGAATCTTGGCTCTGCTATAGATAAACTGTTATCAGGGTTTCATTTAAGTTACTTAACCATCGTGACCTTCAGTTACACCATCCATAAAAATGCACACATGCTGTAATCTATGTTCATCGGGTTGTAGTTAAAGATCATTGAGATAGTGTAACTAAAATGCTTTCTGCAATGTCCCCATAACCTGTAGGTGTTGGTATTGTTGTAAAAGAAAATACTTTGCATTATAAACATTTTTGAAAATTATCCTAAAGTAATATGTTGTGGTCGTTATCTTTGTTCTGAGGATTAACATCATTCATGCACACGTGGTATTCTGCGAGAAAGTCACACTGATGTCTTTTTTATATCAAAGAAAAAAATCTCTTTATATCAAGTAAAAAACCTTGATTTTGTGGACGAACCTGATAATGGTAAGAGTATATTGTCAAGACTTGCCAGTTTTGAACACTTCATATTCGCATTAACACTATCTGATGTCTAAATTGTGTTAAATGGCCCTTCCTTGGAGTTCCCTGGTGGTGTAGCGGCTTAAGGCTTCGGCACTGGCGCTGTCAGCGCTGTGGCCTGGGTTCAATTCCCAGTCAGGGAGCTACCCACATACTACAAAAAAAATAAAATAAATAAATAAAACATTTTTTAAAAATTTAAAATGGCCCTTCCTCTCTCCCAGTTTCAGTGGTCTTTCCACCAAACCCAGGCCTTCAGACAATAGTTAAAATTGGACCCTGTGGCCTAAAAAAGTCAGTGTTCTAATTTTGAAGTATTTGAGGCAAAACAACAATCTTATTCATGTGACCAGTCTATCTCCCTGTTTCTGAGGGACAAATTGTTTGTTTATATGTTTGTCTGTCCTATTGGACATTAAGTTCCTTTGAGGGAAGGGATGAGGCCCATTCATCTTTCTATCACTCCACAGTCCCATGAAGAGAGTTTGCACATGGTAGGTATATAACTTGTTTCTTTAAAATAATGCACTGAATATTATTTTATACTAACCATTTCAATGACAGCATTTTTTTTTTAAACAGTTACTATTTCAATAGTTCTTTCTTATTTCAAAAAGACTGAGTCCTTTTTAGTGGGTGTTTTGCTTTAACTGTAGTTTGTTATGACTAATTCAGGAAAGTCACCAGTGACTATTGAACCTTTTAAGGTTGTCGCCTTGCGGGGAGCCCCCTGACTCGGGTGCTTTTCTAGTTGTTGGGGCTTTCCTGTGTCACAGTGATGTTCTTAAGGCTATCACAATTATTTTCTACTCTGGCTGCACATCAGAATAATCTAGATGCCCAGTTTCTGAATGCAGGCTATGGTTTAGTGGAATATAGGTGACACCAGGCATGAAGAGGTTTAACAAGCTGCACAGGTGATTCTGATGCCCAGCCAAGCTGAAAAACACCTGGATCACCTGGGCTTTACTCTGGGGATGATTGATGTTTTCCCTGGTCTAACCCAAGCATGGGCTCTACGCCTTTTGAAACATGCTGTGCAAAGGCTGCAAAACTGTGCTCCACTGACCTGATGGGAACTAAAAAAGTTGGCCTGCACAGTATTATTGTTTTATAATTGTGAAATATTTCAAACATACAGAGCAATAGGAACAACAGAGTAATAAAAACTCATGGACCTACTAACCAGTATAATTCTTATCAATCTACTATATTTGTTACAGATTTTTATTAAAGTAATAAAACATTCCAGGTGCCATAGAAGCATTTTGAATGCCTTTTCCCTGCCTTGCCTCTCCAGGGGTACTGACTATTCTGAATTTGGAGGTTATCATTCCAACCCATGTTTCATTAAATGTGTATGTATTCAAAAGCTGTGTTTAGTATTTGCTTGTTTTTAAACATTACATATATTGTATCAGACTCTGTGTAGTATTTTATAAAGTTGGGCCAATATTTTAAAAATGAAAAATTTCATGTAAAATCATATGTTTTTGGCTTCCCTTGAAACAACCAGAAGATCTGGCAGCATTTGGCTAGCTTTCTGGCATGACAATGTGCCGTGCTGGGCCAGCACTGTTCAGTGTGTCATGGTCCCACTGCTCACACTGTGTAGACATATGTGCCTGCACCTGGACTATGTCTCCTTTGATGCAGGTCTGGCCCCTGATTCTGAACTTCCTTCCATTATAATTCTTTTTTTTTTTTTCTTCAAGGCTATTTCTTCTGTCCTCCCTTAACTACTTACTATCAAAGGCATTTACCTCTCAATGTATTTCTAGCTGCCTCTAATTAGACACCTCTTCTTCTGTTCTCTCCTCTCTTTTGTCTGGTCTTCAGTTTAATTTTCCTGCTATTTCCTGCCATTTCTCTTGGGATTCTAGACTTCAGCACCAGAAGGGCATGGCTTTTTGTTTTTGTTTTTATATTTGTTTTAGACTTTGCCAGTCAAGAGTAAAAGTTTTAGTCAGCAAATGAACTCATCGTATTACATCTCTGTGAGCTCTGGTTTTGGCTATTCTCCCTTTTTGAAGTGTCATTCACATTTTGGTAATTTTGGGGGGTAGCTGGGCACCAGCAGACTGGACATGGAATAAAGTGAGGTTTTATGGATTATACAATTCTTAAGGACTGAAATAATTTTGTCTTTTGTTTTCCTACAGCATTTGGCAAAGTGCCATGCCAATTATAGTCCCTAATGTATTTACTGAAAGAATATTAATATGTTGAATTATAAGTGTTCTGTTACATACCTCTGTTACAAGCTGGGGCAGCCCCTGGCCCTCTTTTGTTTTTCAGAATACATGTAACCCAAGATGACTCTCCTGATAAAGATCTGAGTCTGGCAGGGAGGCCAAAGAGGTAGACATGGAAGAGTGTGCAGGGTGTATGGACAGTTTTGGTGGAAGGATTTTTTAATAGACAGGAACAAAGAAGCTTTGAGACATCCTTGGTGTTTGGAAAAATCTGAAGGTGAGAGGGATGAACAAAATATTTTCAGAAAGTGCTATCTTGTGTATTGAATGGGATTCATATTTGTGATTCTTCAATGGAGACAGCACTAAAGAATCAAATTGCTTTTAATTACATTTTTATGTCATTCTACCTGGGACAGGACTATTAGGTTTTAAACAGATTATATAATAAAAGAAATATGTATGCCACACAGATTTACTACAATGCTTTTGGATGTTTTAGTAAAGGACCAGCCTTGCTAAATACAGAGGTCTTCCCCTATGGGTATACAACGACTGTCTGGAAAAAATCAAGACATAAATGCTTCTACTTTTCATATTATATGGCTGGGAACTTTCTGGACAGCCCTCGTAGAAAGTACAGCTTCTAGCGAAACCTTTCTCAGGACCCAACTCATGGTCAGAATCCTTTGAGGTTAATGAAGAGGCATTAACTGTCACCAGAGGAATTTTATCTGTAATATGAAAATGCAATAGAAAGTCAATTTCAAGAGCTGGTTGGGAAATAAATGAAAGCACATGTCTGGAAGTTATAATTCATATAAGTTTAATTCCTTCAATCACATGTGATGAATTTAAAATGCAGTGTCTTTGCAATAATTCAGCTTAAAATAGATTTAAGCCTCTCTTTTCATTTATGGTTGGGAAATGGGCACTAATGACACCTTAATGCTAAATTGTGTTAAAGCTAATAAAATTAAATCACACCAGGTCTGGACTTTGGATAATAGGTAGCATCAGCTGGATCAGTGGAAAGCACATGATATCTATCAGTACACTAAGTATAGGATGGCTTGGTCTTCAAACTTGGAAAGGTTCAAATATTCTCAAATGCAATTTTCAGATGGACATTTTGCCATCTCTGCTTGTAATTCATTTAGATAGTTATTCTGCTGGTTTGTTTGTTTACTTTGCATTTAAAATAATATTAAAAACAAATTGTAATGTCCAGGGCTTTTGTAGAGTGATGGTTCCAAAACAGTAGCTAATTTCCATTAGCTCATTGCTAAAATAGGTCCAAATAAAATGCAGTTAGCTAATGAATAAATCCTATAATCCCACTGTATTAGCTCCCTAGGGCTGCTGTATCAAAGTACCACGACCTGGGTGCCTTACAACTACATACATTTATTCTCTCATAGTCTGGAGGCTGGAAGTCCAAGATCAAGGTGTCAACAGCGTTGCTTCCAACTGGAGGCTGTGATGGAGAGCCTTTCTTCTAGCTTTTGGTTGCTGCCAGCAATCTTTGGCATTCCTTGACTTGCAGACCTATCACTCCACTGTCTGCCTCCCTCATTGTCACATGGCATTCCCCATGTGTGTGTGTGTGTGTGTGTGTGTGTGTGTGTGTGTGTCTGAGCCCAAAGTTTTTCTTATAAGGATACTAGTAGTTGGAATAGGTCCCAGCCTAATTCAATATGGCCTAATCTTAACTTGATTACATTTGCCAAGACCCTATTTGCAAATAAAGTCATATTTATTAAGTATCAGGGTTTAGAACTTCAATCTATTTGTGGGGAGTAGGGGACACAATTCAACCTATAATACCTACCTTCCCCTGAGACCACTAACCTTGAGTCTCCTCCAGTCATAAATTCTGGAACATCTACTGCACTACTACGGTTTGTACTGTGGGTCTGGTGTGTTGCACACATCAGCTCACCTCATTCTCGTAGCAATCCAATGATACTGGGTGACTGTCCCTGTTCTAAGAAGAGGCTCAGAGACTTCAAGCTGCTAGCAAGTAATTACAGAGCAAGTATTTAAATCTTGCTATTTCTGACTGAAATTGACTTAAAAATCAAGTTAAGATTAGGCTATACTGAATTAGGCTGGGCCCATACCTTTTTAACTATGCCTGGCCATCACCTAATTTTAAAAAAGTTGGATTCTTATCTTTGGAATCAATCATTTAATCAAATTCAGCTTTTCTCCCTCAAACGTAGTTGCTAAAACAGTCAGTAGGAAAGAGTTGGAGATGGAAAATAGATTTTCTTCACACTCAAGAATATGTGGCCTTTCCCACCATGTAATGGTAGTGACTTTGCAGTAAATTACAGGTTAACCATGGGAGAAAGACCATCTGTCAATTAAGAGTGCCTCCCAGTCCTTCAGTTTTATAAATCACACTTGCGTACACATATTTTTTAAAGTATTGGGGCAATTTGGCTTTTAAAGGGACCTAATCTGTCATCAAGTTCCATTTCTCCTTAAATAATTCTCCTGCTTCTTAAATCATTCTTAAATCTAACCCTTTATTATTATTTTCAATATCATGGCTCTATTCACATTCATTTTTCTAACTTGACTATTGCAGTGACTTCCAAATAGGTCTCTGCCTTCACTTTCCTCCCATCTAACCCACCCTTGACATTGTTGATTCATTCTGATGCTTAAAAGCATGTTTACGTGCTTTTAAAAAGTGTTACATTCATTCAACAAATATTTACTGCATATATTCTGTGCCAGATATTATTCTAGACACTGGGATACAGCAGTCAACCAAAGGAACAAATATTCCTGCCCTCAGGGAGCTTATATTCTGTCCTGTACAGTTCATGAGTGCCATTATTTTCTCCTATATATTTTGTTACAAATCTTAGCAGATAAGAATGATGATGATGATGACATCGAGGAGGGTTTTTATTTTATTGAAAATCTACTATGTGCCAGCCATTATGCTAAGCTGTTTACATATAAATTATGTTGTAACATCCCCTGTGCAAGTTATTGTGATGCTGATTTTGTGAATGAGAAAATTGAGACTTGAGAGAGTTTAAGTCCAAAGTCAGAGATTAGAAAAATGCTGCAGGAAAAATTTGAATCTCTCACTTCTTTCTTCAAGGCCTTGGACTCTATCTACACTACTCATCTTCTCTTAGATAAGTGGTTCTCAACCTTCCGAATGCTGGGACCCTTTCATATAGTTCCTCATGTTGTGGTGACCCCCATAAAATTACTTTCGTTGCTACTTCATAACTATAATTTTGCTACTGTTATGAATCGTCATGTAAATATCTGATATGTTTTCCCTGTGAAAGGGTCGTTCGACTCCCAAAGGGGTCGTGACCCACACGTTGAGAACTGCGTCTTAAATGTTCAAAGGGTTGAAGAGGATCAAAAAATTTTTCTTCTAATCTCTCAAATTTAGTAACTGGAGGCTTGAGAATTAAACTGCCAAGGACATTAGCAAGAGGAAAAAATGTTTGTCTATGTGATGTGCATACATGAGGGAGTACTCAGTGATAAGTAACTTAAAGGGGTGGTTAGAGTTGGGGGATTATATACCATTTTAAGAAAGATTGATAAATTGTGGAGACATGACTAGGTGAAGGGGTTTGGGCTCCTAGGCAGGATAAATTATGGGAAGATGACTAGGAAACATATGGGGGAAACTAATGGTAGATAAAGGTTATTTATGCAGCCTCATTTTAGTGCTATCTGTGTTGATAAGAGTCATTTTCCCTAGTATGAGAAAGGGGTACACCTTTAGAAATGGAAATTTCCTTTATAAATGAAAATTCCATTTATAAAAGTGAAAATTATGCCCTGCTTTTGGGTAATAGGGGCAGGGTAGAGACCTCTTCTAGAGTATGTTGTTTCTTAATTGCCTTCAGTTTCAAAATAATCCTTATGCTAAAGTGGCATATTTGGGGGTAGCATAATCTGATTCCCTTCAGGATTTATGAATAAATAACTGAACACTATTTAAGCTCTTTGTAAAGCAAATAGCTGTAATAATCTGTTTGTAAAATGGTGATTTTTGTATATTCAGTTTATCTGAAACAGTGGTTTGCTCTTCAGAGGACATTTGGCAATGTCTGGAGACATTTTTAGTAGTCATGACTGAGAATGGAGGTGCTAGTGGCATCTAGTGTGTAGAGGCCAGGGGAACAGACCCTTACAACACAGAGAATTACCTGGCACAAAATATCAACAGTGCTGACCCTGAAGAATCCTGACATACAATAAGGCAGTTGTAAACATTTAACAACATTTAGACTCTTATTTTTTCTGTTTTAAAGTCTGACTAAATGTATTCTTTATGTTTTAAAATAAACCTTGTTTATATTTTAAAGTTTTCCTTCCCAGCCATCTTTCAGTTTAAATTTAGTAATGGGTTTTCAGGGAACACTGCTTATCAATTGAATACTATTTAAATGCATATATTTCCACATTTTAAGTACCACTTTACTCAATTGTTTATGGAAACATTAAGTTAAAATTCTAATCTAATACTTTTATATAATTTAAGAATATAATTCATATAATGTTCTTCATATATACAAATGGTGGCAAAGGCCACTCAGAGTAGACATTCTTCTTTAAACTGATTTCCTGGTACTAATGATGGGTCTGCACTGAGTCATCAGTTTTTGCAGGTCATCACCCTGGTAGCCATTTGGAAAGTGGTTGACAGGGTACAGATATCTGGTATGTGACTATGGAACTAAGTGATCAGTGTTTGATTCAAACCTGTGCCGTTGGTCTTGACAGCATTATGTTTCCCTATTAAGTTCCAAGCACTTTTTCCGGCCTTCACAGTCCCACTTCAAGGTTTAAAAGTCAAAATAGAAATTCACATGACAAAATGGAAGTCATATTTATGTAATCATTTTTCTTTTCCCTTAGAAATCATCAGAGGCCTAGAATTGATTGTTTCATGAAGTTGTGTTTCTTCACAGACATTAAAATCAACACACCGTTTTTGAACACCCATACATAAACGAATGCACTTTTAACATTCAGCTCATAGACCACAGTACCACAGTTGCTTTAGGACAACTGTTCCATAAATGCTGTTAAGAGATTAAGCGTGCTCATTTTCAGTTTACATTGTTTTGATTAGACACAGAATATTCTTCTAACACATTTCTGAGTTTCCGCTGAATCTTAAAAAAAATGTTTTTTTCCTGTGTAAGTGCAGGAGACAAAGTATTACAACCTTTCTTAGAGTTTTAAAAACATATTCATTATTCTTACTCATTTATTCAGTAGTAGTCGCTATGAAAACTACACAAGATAATTTTGCTCAATGACCTATATAACCATTGGTTCACTATACCGGTTAAGCTTATGACAAGAATGGTGTAATCTTGGTCATCTCAACCAAGGGAACACAGAGAACATTCAGTGTTAAATACGACACGTATAATTAGGAAGACCTATGGTTATGCCATAGCAATTTTAAACATGAGGTAATTTGGGAAGTGTTGAAAAAGCAGCAATTAATTAAAAGTTTTCGATGCAGTTTATTTATGCCGCAGTACGTTCTCTGACACCCAGTATACTCTGTAAAGTGCCTGCTATATGTTGTCCTAACGGGTTAATGTGGCATGTAATTAAGAGTATAGATAGAACTTCAAAAAAAGTGTGGAAATCTTTCTTACATTTCTTATTCTAACTTCACAGGCCCTTACATCACCTCCTCGGGATCCAGGCGGCTTGCAACGAATAAAGTCTGTGAAACAGTCCGGGACCTAAGGAATCATGTTTCATCAAGAAAAAAATAGAAGGGCGGCGATTAGATTAAGCAAGGTGGGAAACAGATATTGGCAGGTAAAGCGTCGGAAAGTTACAACTTGGGTTATTTTTTAACTGGCGTCCTAAAAACGGCCGACGTGTAGGTGTCTCACTCGCTAACTTGTAAATGAACTTCAAGTTCTCTTTAGTTGGGGAGACGGCTGAATCTGAGAACCTGGCGGCGGTTCAACGACTCCGCCCTCGGGGTCCCCAGGCGGCATCTCTGGAGGGCCTGATTGTCTGGGGCGAAGGCGCAGAGAAAGCAGGAAGTCCAGGGAGCAAGGGACTCGGGCCCCAAACGCAAACACGAACCGGCCTTGCTCCCCTTCGGTGGAAACTTCCTCGCCCGCGAGCATAGAGGGAGGGGGCGGCGGGGCGGCGGTTCCCCCTGCGAAGGCAGAGAACCGTGCGCAAGAGGATCGGGGCGCGCGGCGAGCGCGGCGGCAGCCACCTCCTCCCCTCCCCGCCTCCGCCGGCGCTCCCTCCTCCCTCCGCCGGGCTCGGCCTCCCTCGCTCCCTCCCCTCGTGGCTGGCTCCGGCGGCGGCGGCGGCGGCGGCGGCGGCGGCGGCGGGTGGGGAGGGCGTGCGCCGGAGGAGAGGTGTCGGCGGCGAGGGAAGGGAAGTTTCAAGTGGAAGGTCGTCCGCCGGCCGGCGTGTCCTCCTGCTCTCCTCCGGCAGCATCATGGCGGAGCCAAGCGGCTCGCCCGTGCACGTCCAGCAGCCCCAGCAGGCGGCCCCGGTGACAGCAGCGGCGGCGGCCCCAGCGGCCGCGACAGCAGCGCCGTCCCCGGCGGCGCCCGCAGCCCCGGCTCCAGCCCCGGCAGCGCAGGCCGTCGGCTGGCCCATCTGCAGGGACGCGTACGAGCTGCAGGAGGTTATCGGTCAGTGCTGCGGGAGCGACGGGGCCGGTCCAGGCTGGGTGCCGAGGCTGGGCGGGAGGCGCGGCCGGGGCGGGAGGGGGCGCGGGATGCTGGGCTTTCCTGCATGCACGCCTGGGAGGCAGAGCGGCCGGCTTCGGGGCCTACCGGCTTCAACATTTTTTTTTTTTAATTGTTCGTCTGTGAGCGCTGGTGCTGCAGGAGGCGGCGCGGCGGATGTGACTCGCACTGCAGACGAGCTGCATGCTGCAAACTTTTATCTCACATATCGCCGGGGCGGCGGAGTAGGGGGCCCGGCAACGCCGCCGCGTCTCATCTCCCTTCACCCGCGCGCTGGGGCCGCAGCCCGTGGCCGGTGTCCACGCGGTCAGGCAGCCGCGGGAGGGGTGGGGTTGCGGGGGGCGCCGCCCTGGGCTTCCAGCGCCCCCGCGCCGCGCCCTGGGGGACCCTGCGGGTGCAGCGGTGATTCTGCTCTCCAAGCTCCGCACCTCAGCTCCGTGTCAGCAGCCTCTCTTCGTGGGTATCGGGGTAACGTAGAAGTCACGGAGGCCCAGGTTCTTTCTCAAGGCCGGGATGATGCTGGCCTTTCCCTGGCAGCCGCTGCTCCACGCCGGCGGTGTAGCCCGGCTCTCCGCACCGCCCGGGTACCCGCCTCTCTGAGTGCCGGGGCGCGCCGCCTGCTGCCCAGCCTGCGGCCGGGAAAAAGCAGGCGCCCTGGCCTCCTGCCCTGCACCGGTCCGATGCTTCTCTCTGGTCCAGGGCCGAGCAGCAAGAGTGAAACACGAGGCTGTCGGAGATCTGCTCCTTGCCTTTCGGTGCCTTCTAGTCGGCTCACCACTATCACCTTATCACATTTCTAAAAACCTGGCAAAGTCGAACGGCAGGAAGCCTGAGTTACTTTTCCTTATGCCAAGCACGTGAAGGGCCAGGAGATCTGTGCTGACCAGTCATTTAGAACCTTCTCCCGTTGGATCATCCTGTTTGAGAGGCCTGTTAAACCCAGTTAGGGAAGCCTCCAGGTAAACTGGACCCTCAGCTTCTAAGCTTACTGGCACTGGGATTGGATGCTGCCTTCCCATATTCTTGATATTTAAGTATGGTGATGAAAAAGGAATTCAGGGTATTTATCTTAAATACTTTTTTGCTTTTTATTTAAAAAACCCTTCACTTCCCCCTTAAAAATTAAAATAAGGTTTTCATTAGGTGTTTAAATGAGCCTTTATCACTTGCTACAATGTGAATGAAACAGTGCAGACTCATAAATAAATAGAAAGAAAGAAAGAAAGAAAGAAAGAATATACGATGGGCAGGACTTTAATGTAGTATATAAAAGCTTCAAGTAACCTAAAATGGCATCTCTGCATAAAATTCTTTGAAAACCCAGACCTTTCATAACTTTTGCCAGAGATTATCAGGGGATGAGTTTTGGTGTCACTGCCTGGATTAAATAACTTCAAGCCTAGAGTATTCAATGAAACCCCATTGAACCTGGGATGTAAACCTCTTCATCCTTCCGGTTTTACTACCTGCCTTCAACCCTTTTGCCCCCTCCCATATTCTGCTTATATGAATTGTACCTTGAATGGTCAGCTCTTCTACCACGCATCTAGTCTTCCATTCCTTGCTGCCTGTGCACTGGGTCTTCTCTAAGTGCCCATCTTTGTAGTGAATCTCCCTGAGCTTCCAAGGCCAGCCAGAGTGCATGTTCTTGAGAAGCCTTTTTCTTCTCCAGAGGCGTAGTACTGTGCCTTCTCTTTTTATGTAACCCTATAGTTTTTATTTGCTCTACAAAATCGGAGGGCCTACTATGTTCCAAGCATTGTGCTAGATACTTGCAGTATAGAAGTTAATACTTATGCCCTTATGGACTTCAGGAGCTTATGTAAAATGATTTTATAGGATGTGATTAGTGAGTGAGCAGTGGGAGAGCACAAGGGAGTGACTGTTCGGAGAAAGAAGGAAGCAGGGTATTATTCCATGGAAGACGGTATTTGAGCTGGGTTTTGAAGTTTGAGTAAGAGTTTGTTAGGTGTTTAATTATTTCATTGCTGCCCGCCCTAACCATCTGTGAACTCCAGGCTCTCACTTACTCCTCTGTCTCTAGCACATAGGAATGGTCCATAAAAGTTGAATGATGGTATCTGCCACATAGATTTCTATAGATTTGGGACTGCAATTTATTTATAATCAATTTATATGCTTACTTTGTTAATTACTAGGGTTAATATGCAAACTTTGCCTTTTGAAAACATAACATTTTGAGTTGAACAATTTTGTGAACTAGTAAGTAAAATTGTAGTTTAAGTGATGGTATTAATTGCAGGGCTTTTTTCTGCTTCCAGTAACAGCATTGTTAATTATGGTTTGGTCAACTTAATAATAATTTAGAAAAAGAAATTTAGCTGAGAAATTTGAGAACAGAAATACTTGCTCATTACTTTTATCCTGATTTTTGCACGTTCATACTGTGGGAAGAGCTTTTCTACATTTTAAATTTTGCTCATATTTTTCCAACTAAAAGTGATGGCCTTGTGTAGAGGCCATGTTATTGAATTGTTGGAATAGGATTTGTCAGGGCTTAATGTTTATAGGGAATTAACACACTCATTTCCATTTAGTGTCTAACGCTAGTTGAGTAATTAAGAGTGAACTGTGGTTAAGCACTTTTGCTTAAACATTACATGCAGAAGTTAGTAGTTCAAACACTGAACCAGTTTGGACATGAATGTGGGTGGACAGCCTTTGCCTCTCCTCGACATACGGCAGGTGTCCTCTGATAGGGCTCCAGCACTGTGAACTGAGACCAGCAGGAGGCTCTCACGTGCCTGAGCAGAAGGCCAAGGTGTTCTAACTTTCCAGCCTGGCATGGAGCACTTTTTCATTTCCTTCATGGCAGAGGTTGGGGCCTCAGGATTAGGAGAGAAGAGGTTTACTAAAATCCAAACAAAGCAGGTTCAGTTGTTTGACTCCTGTTTTAGAAAAATAAACACAGGATTTTGCAAGTCTAAAAATAAAGTTTTCTCTTGGTTGTATTGTTCTTGTGTTGTAAAAGATCAATGGAGAATTTGTAATACTCTTAGGAGTATTCTGGTTCAGAAAGTTATGCATAACCTGGAAATGATGTAAATCTGTTGAAGGGAGCTTTATACTTAGAGAGGGGTTAGCAGTGTTGTGAAATTCTTAAAGTCTTTTAGCCATCGTTATTCTTGTCTTTGTAGATTTCAAATATTTCTATCTTCTATACAAGTAACTGTTCTTTGGAGGCTTTCTAGCTTGTTTATAATTTTCAGGCTCCTTAATCTTTGTTCCTCACTTATCCTCTGTCCCCAATCTTACCTCAGATTCCTTCTTTAGAAGTATAAGGGGCACCCAAAGATATACAACTGAAAAATTAGTTTATTTGATGGTAATATTGATAGTATCACCTTGATCCCTAAAAACAACTAAGAGATGAATAATGTAAATGTTGACATGGGCATCCGTAAAGAACTGAACCTCAAGGAACTTTTCTGTCAGAGTCGTAGTCATTGCAATACCAGTTTCTGTATTTGAATCAGGTAAGTCTAGCAAGGGCTGTTATCATTGCTAATTTTTCTCAGAGAAACACTAAATAGAGTTATGCCTCATAGAACGTTTGGTTTTCTTAGATTTTTTTGTTTTGTTTTGTTTTGTTTTGTAGGGTGAGCCTTTCTTTCTGTAGTTTTGCACTTGATTTCCCAGCATTGTCTCATTTTGGTCCTAGGTGGTCATTTGGAATGATCTATTTATTGTAGTCCTATTAAACAAAAATAATTTGGTTCCTGGACTCCTAGCCATAGTTTGGCCAAGGGGTTCCTCTGAGTACTTTGTTCAGCTCTCTCCTCTGAGAGAACTAAACTGACCATGCAGGTGTGTTTTCCTCGGGCTTAAGTAGCAGGCATATGGCCAGGGCTTCAGGGAGCAACAGCCTTTCCCAAAATGAGATTTGGAATAGCCCAAAGCACTCCCACTTTGCTCTATGCTCTCAGGGTTTTTGTGGAGTTGTGTGGTTTAGGAATTAGAACTGATTTTATAGATGTTCTAGAGCAGTGATTCTCAACCTTCCTAAGGCCACGACCCTTTAGTACAGTTCCAGATGGTGTGGTGACCCCCATAAAATTATTTTTGTTGCTACTTCATAACTGTCATTTTGCTACTGTTATGAATCGTCATATAAATATCTGATATGTGTTTTCCGATGGTCTTAGGTGACCCTGTGAAAGGGTCGTTCGACCCCCAAAGGAGTCGTGACCCACAGGTTGAGAACTGCTGTTCTAGAGGGATCTCCAGGATAGTGTGAGCTACACTGGGTCTTGGTTGTTTTGTGAGACCTCAGAGGGCCTGAGCACCGAGTGTGTATTCTGGTCTCCCAGACCTTTAAACCTGGTTTGTTTTGCTGTGGCTGTCAGTTTGTTAATTTGAGTTTGTTTTTTCTTTAAACTAAAAGAGGCCAGAGATGCTTGGCAATTTTGATTTTCTTATTTACTTTTTTTTTCTTTTGTAAAGAGAAAAATGTATGGAGAAATGTTTTTTTTTTTTTTTTGTATTTTTAAAATTATTGTGGTATATATAAATATACATAAACTTTACTATTTTAACCATTTCTGAAGTATACAGTTCAGTGTCAGTGATTACATTCATAACAGAAATGCTCTTAGCTGTTCAAACTACCATGTGGGAAAAATCTCTCAGTAAAAAGAAACTTATGGTAGAATTACTAGGATACTTGCTTTATTTGTGCATTTGATTTGTGAAAATTTCCCTGACTCTTATAGTCTGTTGTAGACCACATTTTGATGGTGTTTGAGAATAAATTAAAACATTGCATTCTCTGGAGTCAAATGGCCTGGTCTATTTCATATCTTGGCAGTGGCAGTCAATGGCCTTATGACCTTGAGCAAATTACTTAGATGTGTCTGCATTCAGTTTCCTCATTTGTAACCTAGAGATGATAAAAATAAGATTGTGAGGATTGTGACAATGCAAAGCACTTAGAACAGTGCCTGGCACAGGGCATGCTCTCAATTAGTTTTAGCCATAACTGTTATAAACCTCATTTGCTAATCAGATTCAGGTTATCAGGAGAGAACACAGTCTCTTCTCTGGCAAGATTTTGGGGTGGCTTGAAGAATTTCCTCTGTTTGGTGTCTACCAGGGATGAAGTAGGAGGGAGAGGTTGCCTACTAGTCTCCTCCTTCCGGTGTGTGGCGAGGAGGTGGCTTGCAGCGGGAGTCAGAGGCCCCGCGTAGGACTCCTCGTGCCTCTGCACCTCCACTGCGAGGAGGATGCTGGAGAGGCCTGTGGAACGCCTGGTGATTTGGACAGCTCAGGGTTTTAGGTGCCAAATGGCCCTCTGACAAGTGGTGAGAGCATCCTGCGGGAAGGTTGCTGGGAGGAACAGCCCATTATGAAAGGGCCCTAGGAGCAACCTGCTAAGACTGCACTTTTCTTCCACCTCTGAGTTTGCTCTGCGGAGGCTGCTATGCTGGCAGGAAATGCTGCTGACTAAAAGAAATATTTACTGTCCCAGTGAGTGAGAGGACAGGGGCATTTGTTTTCAGATAAAGTCATCATTATTGCTCCCCTATCTCCTTCCTCCTCTCTTCTTTTCCCTCTGTTTATAAATATTCCCCAGTCTCTCTCTTATCTTGAAGAACAAAAGAGAACAAAGCAAGACACTCTTAACTACTCCTTCCTCCTCCAGCTACTACCTTATCTCTTTCCTTTCACTCGGCTAAACTGTTTGGAAGAGCCTCCCATTCACTTCTCAGCCCACTGCAATCTGGCTTCTGCCCTTTTGCTAAGAAACCAAAGTTGCAGTCTCCATAATTGTCATGACCTGTCTGTGGCCAGAGCCGGTGGACACTGCAGTCCTCTCTTCCTCTCCCGGCAGCATTTGTCACCATCTCCTCCTGCTTTTCTGCCTGTCCCTGCTCCAGGTTCCACTTCGCTGTATATCGGAGGCTTCAAACTCCACCTAAAATGCTGAGGGTCTTCCTGATCTTTGGACAGGGGTGTGGGCTACCTGTCTTTGTTTAGACTCCCTACAGAACATCATACTCAGGATTAAACTCATTGTCTCTCCACTTTGGCATCAATTCTAATTCTACTCCTTCAGCATTTGCTATCTTCCTTAAGACCCTCTAGTGTAAAATAGAAACATGTTGGTTGGTCATCCTCCACTTTCCCATCTTCCCCTGTCTCCCGTGTCTAATTGGTCATCAGTCCTAAACATTCTGCATACTTGATGTCTTCTTTGATCCCTCCCTTTCTCTTGAGCATCGCTAGTTTAGTTAGGGCCCTAACCAATTCTTATTTGCATTGTTGTAATAACTTCTTAACCAGATTCCTTGTCTTCATCTTGCTTCCCGCTCTAGTATGCATTGTTACTGAAGTTACCAAAATTTTTATTAATCCAGGCTTAAACAACCTTTAGTGGCTCTCCTATCATCCTCAAGATTAACTCTAAGCACCGGGTTTAAGACCTTTTGGGAGTTGTCTCTTGCCTCCCTTTGCAGCCGTATCTTGTCATTTCCATTCTTAGTACAGACTCTCAGGCAGTGGGAACATTTTGCATTTGCCGGAATGCTCCATGCTTGCATAGCCTCTGCTAGTTGAGTTTTCCCTCTGCTTGTAACCTTTCCACCACCCTTTTTCCCTGCAGTATTTGTCTGCCTCTCCTTTTAAGTCTCGCTTTTATTGAAGTATTATATGCATGTGGAAAGGCATACACATCGTAAATGTGCAGTTTGATGCATGTTCATAAATTGAACACACTCTAATCTCACTCCCTTTTAAGACTCAGAATACATGATCTGTCTTCACAGCAACAGTTTCTGCCCCACGGCTCCTTCCTCTTTGCTGCCTGCTCACCCCTGGCAGTCCTCACACTATAAAAATTGTTTGCCTTCTTGCCCATCCTGGTGCTTATGTTAATTCCTTCTTGAGGACAGCATCTTTGGTCTCCATACTCCACACCCCATATTAACTCTTTGGTAAATGTTTTCTGGATTAAAGTGGGACTTCGGGGGACAAATATTCCCTCCTTCCTTGTGGAAGAGGAACATTCCCTGACTTCTAAAAGTCTGCCTCCCTGGATCCTGAAGATTTGATCTTGCCTATGGTTAATGATGGTGCTTATTTTGTTGTGTTAGGGCCAGTCAGCTTAAAGGACTCTGTAGAAATTAGCTCATTAATCCTCCCAGATCAAGAGTAAGCACTTTGCATGCTTCCACCTGCCTGTGTTATACAGGTAGGCAGGCAGGCAGAGGCCTGGCTTTCTTGAGGTCATCGGACGGTGAGGTGGCCTCTTTAGATGAAAGGACCCAGAGCACCTGACCACAGTTGTGGCATCCTTTTAGGCATTGTAGGGCAGGATGGGAAGGTCCTGACATTGTTATCTTCTCCAGAGCTTTCCTTGCTTGACTATACCCACGATCTCTCTCGTTCATATATTTCTATGTCACCCAACCTTGAGTTCTGTGGGGCCTCTTGCTATGTAGAAATTGGGATTTCTGGAGAGGATGAGAGGAATGCACGTGAAACACAGGCAGAATATCAGGACCAGTGGTTTTCAAAGGTT
This sequence comes from Lyroderma lyra, assembly GCA_004026885.1. Lineage (NCBI taxonomy): Eukaryota > Metazoa > Chordata > Mammalia > Chiroptera > Megadermatidae > Lyroderma > Lyroderma lyra. Next base: position 563,462 of record PVJL010000081.1, on the reverse strand, counting down.
GTTACAAAAGCGGCAGTTGTACTTTATAAATGTCAAGGGACCAAGGGTAATAGCATTGGTGTGGTACATGCTAAAACCATAGAACTGGATCTTTCTTTTTAAGTCAAAACCGATCTAATAGGTGTTATAATTCCTTTATGGTGTATTTTTTGGGAATGCTTTTTTTTTAAATTTAAATAGAATGCTCCATGTAATCACGTGACATTTTATATCCCACCCCTCCTCCCACAGCTTTGCTTACATTATATTATACCAAAACAGCTCCAAGATGGTTCAGGTGATTTAAATGCTTCAAGTGTTTCTTTTTCCAAATCTACTATTCATTGGTCAAGTTTTTGCTACTAAAGAATAATTCAATATATTAATTGAAAAGGCATTTTAGAGTTGGCTTAACTGGAAAGCAGAGGAGAAATAGCAGTCTTTTAGAGAATAGATTGGCAGTGCTGTAGTTGTAGAATTGATTTAGATAAACACTTTGGAATCTGATGTGAGTAAATGCTGATGTATTTCAAGTTTCTTCTCACTTGCCAAATAGTTATTTGAGAATAAACTCTGGCTTAGCTTTAAGAAACTTTTTGGGTATTGAGGAATTAGGTGAATTGACCTCCCTCCCTCCCTCCTTCTCTCCCTCCCTCCCTCCCTCCCTCCCTCCCTCCCTCCCTCCTTCCTTTCCTTCCTTCCTTCCTCATGGGCAGAGTCACCACCCCTTTTGCTTAATTATGGGGTGACTCAAGAAAGCAGGGGAAGAGAGTGCTCAGGGGCAGGAATGATAGATCAGTGCTGGCTTTTATAAGTCAGTTCCTAAGTGAAGAATGACATAATAACATAGGCGGATAATGAAATTTAGTTTTAAATTTTGGAAGAGACTGTAGAAAAAAATCCATTCCTGCTCCTTTGTTTTACAACTGAAGACTCTTAACTGCCTAAGTTGAAGTAATCTGCCTGTGGTCTAAAAGTCCTTACATTCCTACCAAGTTCATTATATTTTTCTATTTACATCATATTGATTCCTCGTGGCTGGGAAGGAAAAAGTTAGAAAAAGTATCGACCCAATGAATTTTGTATCTACCATTTTAATAAGGTAAATATATTTATCTGGGAATATATTTACCATATAAATACCATAGTAAAAGTTTTATTTATTTCTTTAAAGGTGTTAAAATGATCTTTAGGTATGTATTTTTCTTCTTCAGGTTATGGTGATATATAAATATAAAATAGCTTCATTTCAGCCATCATCTTTTGCCTGGTCTGTTACAGTAGACTGTATTTTTAATCTTTCATTATGACCTTAGTAAGGTGGCGGGGTGTGTGTGTGTGTGTGTGTGTGTGTGTGTGTGTGTGTTAGAAAGAAGGATGAGGAGTGAATTGAGCATGAAGGAAGCACATGAAGTGGATGTACTTCCCCACTGATCATTATTGGAGCAAAGTTTCTGTAGGAGAGCTAGGCTGATAACTGTAACAGTGTGGCTGTAGTATTCCTATCCAAGTGTCTAGCTCTAAGCTGTCCAGTACAGTAGCCACTAGCCATATATGACAATTTAAATTTAATTAAAATGAAATAACTTATTGAGGGGAGAGGGGTGAATAGGCAGAGCCCAGAGGATGTTTAGGGAAGTGAAACTACTCTGTGATACTGCAGTGATGGATCCCTGCCATCCATTTGTCCAGACCATAGAATGTGTGAACCCTAATGTAAACTGTGGCCTTTGGGTGGTAGTGCTGTGTCCATCTAGGTTCATCGGCTGTGGTAGATGCACCACTCTGTGTGTGTGTGTGTGTGTATGTGTGTGTGTGTGTGTGGTACTGGGGGCCTGTGTGGGAGAAATTTTGCTGTGAACCTAAAGCTGCCTTTAAAAAAGTAAACTCTTTAAAAAATTAAATAAAAAACAGTTCCTCAGTTGCACTAGCCACATGTCAAGTGCACAGTAGCAAATTTTTGCTAGTTCATCCAAAGAACTGTATTTTATATACTGAATTTTAATTTCCTAATCCACATTCTCCAATAAGGTACTGTGTTCGATAGGGCAGATGTTTCCATCACCACAAAAAATTTTATTAGGTGGTACTGGATGGTCATTTCTCAGAAATGTAAAAACACTGGCTAAACATTATTAAGATGGCTGTAAATGGCATGAGGCCCCCTCCTGAGAGCATGCTCAGCCATTGTTGCTGAGTTAGAAGTACAAAAAAGAGACAGGCAGTGCTGATTAAAAAATATTCTTTCATTTTTACTCTGTGCTCTATTTGAAAGTTCACTGATTCATATTTTCAGAAGAACATTTGTTCTTTTTTGTGTGTGGTGAAACAGATTACCCCTGTTGACATAGGGAGACAGTTTTGAAGCATGAGTTTTTATCTTACCCACTTAACTCATTCTGGGACGTTCTTGTGATTACTGTAAATACAGAGCATCCTCCCAAATGAAATCCGGTATTTTCAGAAGTCTCCAAATGTTATATTTCCTTAAGAAATCACTTCAGAGTCTTGGGATTGGATGTGGTAGACAAAATAACTTCAGTTTATCTTCTTTTATGTTATGAAGCAGGACTGACTAAAAGCTTTTTTTGTTTTTTTTGTTTTTTTTTTTTGGAGAAATTTCAAAGAACATGTGAAATTAACTCTACTTAGGAAAAATAATACCTACATCAATTTTAGTCACTTAAACTGTGTGTTTGAATCATGGTCCTTTCTTTCGCCTTGAGTTTAAAACATTTTGGTATTTGAGAAATTCAGGGATTAATGGTTTAGCTCAAGTTATATATCACAGCCAGTACCTTAATAGAAATTCAAACTCACTAACCGCTGTTTGGATAGGATACCTGCTTTGTTAGGAAAGGGAATTAATGACTCAGGGGTGAAAAAAAAGTCAGTGTAGGGAGATTAACTGGGTTTAATTTTGGGCAATTCAGGAACAGTCTGTACTTTCTCACGTTTAGTGTCCCCTGGGTGACTGAGGCCGTAAAAGAGAATGTTTTACTATGTAATCCTTTTCTATTTTTCCTCATAGATGGCCTTTGAAGTTTCTGGAGTCCCAAATCTAGTGCCTGACCTTCAGCAAGGGTTGTTGTGGAAACATTTTTAATACGGCACCTTTCCTGGGTATTTGGGTGGCCAAAATAGGGCCAGGAGAGGTGTTTCTGTGTAGTTTCAAACTGTAATCATTAGGACAAACTGAGTATTTTTGGCATAGGGCAAGAAAGATCTGGGCTACATTATCTTTCCTAAAATAATTATTCACCAGTTGTTTATCTCTATGGCCATGAGATAATAAGTCTCTTAGTTTTATCTATAGCCATCTTCTTCTTTCCATAGACACAGCGAGACTTTTTAAGGGCTGTAGTTTCATGTCCTGCTCTTCACCACCCATTAGAAATGGACATAAGCAGTATATTTGCTTAAATAGTCTTAAAGGCGTTCAGTCACTAGGGAAGGTAAAAGTTATGGTCAGGCACTTGTTTTGCTTGTGCTTGTGGGTTTAGTCTCCCATATTAAGAATGAATTGTTTTTAGCTGTATATTGTTGTTTAAAAATTAAATATTCCCTTGTCTCTTGGAGTTACTTGGAAGCAAGAAAGTGACAAAACTATGAAAGGTGATCTTTATGAGATATGACTGACTTTAAAATTGATCATATCAGCATTTACCATATATACAAGAAGTGTTGTTTCCTTCAAGGAGACATGATGAGATGGTGTCCACTTAGATTTTATAGGTACGTTTTATTTTAAATTTTAAAAATTACCCATTTTCATCAGCCCTTCTATGAAGAAATGAGACTGATTTTCTAATATGAGATTAATTTGATCTTAAGATATTTCCAAAAATGTTTTAAGCAGTTGTAACTGTATTGGAATAGTTACTTAACTTTACAAAATGACTCTAGCTTGAATAGAGTGCTGTTTTTTTTTTTTTTATTAAATTTACAATGTCTGCTTTTCAAATGACAACTTCTGCTTTCTTATTTATTTATTTATTTTTGCTTTTATGGTATGTGGGTAGCTCCCTGACTGGGAATCGAACCCAGGCCGCAGCGCTGACAGCGTCAATGCTGAAGCCTTAAGCCACTACACCATCAGGGAACTCCTAGAGTGCTGTTTTTAATAGCTTCTGCATCACTACTTCATGGAAGTAATGGTTATCCAGGACTGTGGTTTGAGATGACTGTGAGCTGTTTGCCTAGAGCAGTGCTACCCAACCTTTTTCCACGCCCTCTTTTAAACACATTTATATAAATTGTACCCCTTCTTTTTAAAATAGCTGTTTTTAAATATACTTTCGTTCGGTGTCCATCGTAATGTAAAATAGTGGCAATGATGTATAAGTTAGGTAAGAAAAATTACTACGCCAAAAGTACAAACCACAGATTTAATTTTACAGTATTCATAACAGTTAAATATTGGTGATGATGATCAAATATTTAAACATTAAATAAACTACTACTTAAAAAGAATCATGATTAAAGACAATGCAATTACTTTTGCTCAGTCAGTAACTGAATTGATCAAACAGTCTGGCTACGGATGTATATATATGTTTGGGAAAGTTCTAGAAACACCACAAATCGATTGTTCTGAAACTGTGCGTAGTAATTGGTAGAAGAGCAGTTTGGGGGAAGGGTTCATAGCCACTCCCTCACCAATTAATCACTTGCTAATGGGATCTGATTTTGAGGCATCTCAATTGATCGTGAATCAAACTTAACATTTATTGTTCCATAACTAATATTTTGTATTTTTTTCTTTACTTGTTTCTTTACCGTTACTGATTATTTTTCATGTACCCTTGAACAGTCCAGCATGTACCCCCTGGGGTATGCACACTACCACTTGGGAACTTATGGTCTAGAGGTAGGGATAGCAAAAGCAAAAGTTTATGGTGGACTGAGAGGATGCATGGTAAAATAGCGGGTAGGATTCCAAAATCAAATCTGCAAAGCCAGAGACAAGGTGGAATCACTGAAAGGCAAAGACTAGACACGGCAGCAGAAGACCTCAGACTTGAGTAGGAGTGAATAAGAGACAGTAAGAAATTAGAGGCATATCCAAGTTTAAATTTTTCAGGGTTCAGCAAGGAGTCAAGGCAAGTAGGGACAATGTAATTTTTTTCTGAAAGTTTCAGTGGCAGCAACTTGCTGATGTGGGGACCTGATTTGAAGCTTTGCCTTCAAGGGCGCCTTTGACAAACTGAAAGCCTCAGTTCTCTGAGTGTGGATTCCGATGGTCTCTGTATCAGCTATGTACAGCTGTGTAACAAACCACCTCAAAATTTAGTGGCTTAAAATAATGAGCATTTTATTTTATTACGATTGTATGGGATGGCACCTTGGGCTGGACTGGGCTGGACTGGGCTGGGCTGGGCAGAACAGGACAGGGCAGGGCAGTTCTGCTGGTCTTGCCTAGGGCTAGTCCATGGCCTTCTGGGCTGGGGTGACCTATGGTAAAGGGATCTTACTTTTGTGTACTGTGGTTGGTGCTGGCTCTTGCCTGGCCCTCTTTTCCACTGATTCCACATTCTTAAGGAGTCTCGCCTGTACTTTATCTCTTGCTTGTAGCAGTGCTCTAAGATAGCTGGAGTGGAGCTGCAAGGACTCTTGAGGGCTAGGCTTGGTAGTCACACAGCGCCACTCTGCCTCATTGAATTGGTCAGAGCACATCACAAGCCCAGCTCAGATTGAAAGGAAATTGATTTTCCCAGTTGTTGAGGGGAGTGATAAAATCACATGGCAAAGGGACATGTATGTGTATGGAGAAGAGAGGAATTCTTATTGACATCTTTGCAAACTCTCTACCACAGCAGCTTTATTTAACTCAAGGGTGATGAATATACAGTGTTTGTCATTCATTTAATTTTTGTTTTTAACGTGGTGGGGAAACTAAATGCCCAATGACCTTCACCCTGGTTGTTGTAGTGCAGTTGATTACAGGTTTCATAAAGTAATTTGCTGTGGGAACTCTCAATTAGAATGATTTTTCGCTCGAAAGGTGACTTTAGAAATGTATAACTAGCTAAAAGAATCTAAAGATATCGATTCTAATGTGGCATTTGAAAGGTGAAAGGGTGTGTGTGTGTAATACTGGTCCTTTTAAAGGCCTTGAGGTGTTTTATTCCAGACTGACATTCTTAAAACTCAACATTACATTAAAAATATAGATTGTTTGCATGCATATGTAATTATTTCTCCTGCCACCTAGAAGTCAGTGAACTAGATCTGTCACAGACCTAAAAATAACTTGTCTATGCATCATAACTCAGTTAAAGGCTAGATTGTTGCTTAGACAATTATGAACATTACTTTGAAGTCATTCCAGCAATATTTTAATGCCAGTGAGTTGCCATCCTGTTAAGATAAAAGGATGAGAAACCTAGTAATAGCTATTGAGTGTGTCCATTTTCTTTAGTGTATCACATACAAGTGGTAGAAATAGTAAAGATGAGAGATGTGCAAGTATACCATTTATTAAATGGCAAAGTTTCTGTAAAAACCCTTCCATAAAGTATCTGCTATTACATGTGGAGAAAAGGTTGAATGTTACCTTTATGAATTTGCAGATTTAAATGCTAAATGACTTGATGTTTCGGGAGACATACTTGTACATGTACTGGAATTGTGGATTATCCTTTCTGTGGTTGGCCAGTGCCTCTTTCTCACATAAGGAAGAATGCCTTAGAAAAGGATGTTACCTAGACTTCTGAGTTGTCAAAAAAACCCTCGACTTACTTATTTTTAACTTCCCAAGTCTTGTGCAAGTAATACAGATGGCATCATAAAAGTTTGTATGATACAGATGAGTGAAAACGGGGACAAGTCGCCATTTACCTCATCACCTACGACTGGATACTGTTTGACTTTTGATTTAGGAGTCGAAGTTAAAATGGGATAAGACTTAAAAAAAATAAACTGATATTTTGGAAATTGATACTTTTTAGCATTCCCAGTACTTTTACATTTAATTTATTTAGAGTAAGAAAAACAAACCAGCCTTAATACTGGCTTGGCAAAAGTGATTTGTGTCTCGAGACTTTGGTACACACTGAGTCCAGCATACCTTACGATGACTGGATAGCATACATATGTGTTTTTTTCTTACACTTACATGTTTGTAGAACCCCCGAATACCTTTGTAATCTAATCTTAATGCCTATGTTACAATTTACTATTTCTTAAAATTATGTTAGACTTTTTGCCTTTGGCCTCTGGTGATCTGGATCACCTTATTCTAATAGTTGGTACTTTGCTGATTGGAACTAAAAATATTTTACAGAAAGTTCTGGGAAAGAGGGAAGTTAAGAGTAAGTAACTTTCTTATTGTGGGTGCATTTGAGCTCAGTGATGGCTTCTAGATTTCATATTGACCTTTCATATCAAAGCTAAAGCTGGCAATGCTGGAATTTTCTATGTTGGTTAAATATATGGTATCTTTTGTAGAACTGGCTTTTGATTTCATGGGTATGTGGGAGAAATCAGTCTCTACGGATTTAATTTGATGATCTGAATATTGAATTCTTTGTCTTGTAAATTTCAAGGATTTCTAGCATTTTGATCAAAATATCTATTGACATGACTAGTCTTTATTTAAATATAAAGTTTTTAAACTACAAAGATATAATTACTTTGTATCACATTGGTGAAAATTACAACTCTCAATTTTTATTTCCCAGAGATCCCGTCTATGGTCATGCTGGTGTGTATCATTCCAGAAGCTTTTCTGTGTATACATGTACACATAGATTTTTTTTTCCCAAAATGTAATGATCATATAGGTAATGTGGTAACTATGCATATTATTCTACAACTTACAAATTTTTAATTCTACAAAGTAATATATATTACATGTGTGTTTTCCTTACGAGTATTTCCTCAATATATTTGTAGTCAAATATACACATACCAGATAGTCACAGCTATTACTCTAGGTCATTTCTCATAGATCCACTTGATTTTAAAGTATGCCACTTTATTTCTTCTCTTCTGGGTCCATTTCTGTTCTGGGGATGTACTTTATTTAACTAATCATTTATTGATTCACTTATTGGTTGTCTCTAGGTTTTGCTATTTCTGTGGGATGTTGTTATCCAGAAAAGGGATTGCAGGGACAAAAAGGTATTGTATTTGTACTTTTAATAGATACTGTGAAAATTTTCTTGAATTGTTTTGCTAATTAATCACCTCAATTGCTCCCACTTCTGCCTTAAAGGTAGAAGGGAGTTAGACTGAGAAGGCATCTTGCCTTATCCTGTACTTGACCCAGACCTAAAATGTCTTAAGAATGAGTAGGAGGAGAAAATGGAAGAGGGGTGGTGATGGATTGGAAAAGAGAAAGATTACCATCCGAGTTTAGGAAATGAAAGTTGCATGATTCTATGGACTAAAAAAAATGAATTGTTATGAAGGTTAATACTATGAACAAATTTTTTGAATTGGTGAAAAACCTGGCATATAGAATTATAACAAAATTGATTAATACACCCACTTTGTTACAGAGACCAGACATTCAATAAAATTACCCCCAAGCAAAAGAGCATTATTTATAAAGATAGATGTGGGACTAGGGAGACAGGAATCTCATCCATAATCCCAGCCTTTACAATAGTCCAGGAAAAATTGAGCATCCAGGTATTTGGGAATAGTGGTCAAATGTGTTCTCATGAATCCTGGATGGGGACAAGACCTCAGCAGCATGAATTTTTGGATCCTCACTTCTGAGTCCTCTAACCTTGGTGTGATTTAGCCAGTCATTGTGCGTGTCTGCTTTTGTTCATGGCTCCCTGTTCATCTCTATCCTGTAGTTTCTGCCGAGTCAGAATTTTGGCTCCTTCATAGCCCTTATGGTCCTTTCAGCTTCTCTTCCTCTGCCCCTTTTAGCTCCAGCTTCTGAATTGCTGGATTCTCTCTTTATTTCCCAATTTTAATCCACAGATTGAGAATCTGGTTTTCACCAGGGTTCCCGCATTGGACACCTGCCAACTGCGAGCTGCTGCCCAGGTAGTCCCCTCCGATAAGAGTTGATAAGGGTGTAAATTGTAATGTCGTCTCGCCTGGGACAGGAACTTGAGTGTTGTGGCAGGTACCACAAGTTAGGGTTTCTATAACATTACCTTTAGGTAAGGAACCTATCCAAGATGTAATTCTGATTAATGTACTTTGTTGTTAAAAATATATATACACTTATGATGTGCTTAAAAAGCAGTTTATTCTTTGGAGCCAGTAAATACTTCCCTGGGAAGCAACCTCCCTATTTCCATATGGAGTGTAAATTGGGACAACTTGTGCTTCATCTCAGTTGTAAATTGTCTTCGGTTTTGAAATACTGATGCCTGGATCATGAAATACGGTCGTGTTTTATCTGCTGGACTATGACGTAGTTCATCCTGTTTATGTAATGTTGGTGAAGTTCCAAAAAAATATACCTGGAACCCAGTACTGCTGGAACAACTCATTTCCTATGTGAGTAGTTTTATCTCAGCGGGATCTTCTCCATGTATATTGAGGAGGGTATTTGGTCTTCCCTAATTTTATCAGATGTTTGCCACTACATAGTTTCATTCAACATAAATTTGTATTATTTTCAAGTGTAAGCACTACACCTTTTCAGAGATGAAGGGTTTTTAACATTTCTCTGGAAGATTTCTCTAAGCTGCTTTTTCTTTCTGAGGGTCACAGTCAAGCATCCCACCCCCCCACGCCTTTTTTTTTCTGTTCTGTTTTCAATCCTAGTCTGCTTGTTTTTCGAAGTAATGGCTAGAGGGTTGAATGTTTCTGTGATTCTTGAATACCTGTGCCCTTAACTTTGGTGTCTATGTCTCAGTATTTTAAAGGACGGTTTCCCTGTTATTTTTAAAAATGAGGACCATGCTCATAAAATGCTGTCTTAGTTTGGTTTCAGATCACTTGAAATGTAAATCTGATTTGAGAGGCATTTAAGCTGTTTACCAAAAGATTTTGATTATCATTTTGTAGGATTTTTTGTTGGATAATGATGAACAACATATTGCCTTTGGAAAGTTTCTTCTGGTGGTCTTGAATTCTGTGTTTTAATCTACTTAAAAATTAAGCAAAATTAAACATTGTTTTTTTACAGTCTGTGCAATGCTCTTTGTTATTTAGAAGAAAAATCTTTTAATTACTTTTCCTTTAGGATATGTGTAATTTAGAAGTTTCATTTTGACAGGCTGGTTTTAGCTGATTAGGTATGTTAATCTCTATTTGATTGCCTTGGTGGGGAGTGCCTGACTTAGAGTGTGTTTGTAAATGTGCTTTCTTTTGGTTTTCATTTTGTGAAATAACGAAGTGAATTTTCCTGCATGTTTTGTTTTTTTTAATTATAGATTTGACTGTTTATCTGATTACCAGATTTAAATAAAAAGTTTGACCATTTTTCCTTTTGGCTATGTCTCTTTATTTATCACCCCCCCACCCCCCCTTTTTAAATGCTGGTGCACGTGTCTATGTGTAGCAGCTGCCTTTTCAGTTACTTTGTAGCGTGATAGTGCTCTAGGAGGGTGAATTTTTTTTGCCTTTTAAGAATTTCCCTTTCTTTTCCATTTAGATTTAATTCTTATTACACTCTTTTCATTCTCCCTTTGGAAGTTCCAAAGTGTGTATAGATATGATTATATCTATTATATAGGGCTATATGCCATTTTTTACATGTATATAGGCAAAAGATGTATATGTATCAAATGAGATACGACCAAGAAAAATTATGGGTAATGAAAGTTATTTGACTCTTGGGGGAGAACATTGGTATATCTCTTGAGATACTGTAATTTTGAGGGGAAAAAATTGAGAATTAAAATTCTGGGAGGGATTTTTCTGTACCATGGAGACTTGAGGGCATATAAAGGTGATTCAAGCTGACCGGGTGATTCCGATACAAATTTACAGTGCACTTGCTGTGTGCCAAGGACTGGTCTAAGTACTTTACCTACTTTATGTCTTGTTGTGACCTCATTCCTGCCAGATCTATAGGATTGTCCCAGTTTTACAAAGTAGGAAGCAGAGAGTTGGGCAATCTAATGACTTTTGAAGGTCACATAGCTGGTCTGAACCCAGTGACTTCTGGTTGCAAAGCTCTGCCCTTTCCAGGCTTCCCTTTGCCTCCTTCTGCTTTTGCTATCTGATCTGCCTTTAGGAATCTTAAACCATCGGGGTAAGGAGTTGATTTCTAGTAGAAAAGTCCCTATTTTTAAAGCAACATCACATGGCAGTTAGAGCTGAAACTTGCCTATCAGGCCGACCTAGGCCTGGGTCCCATTGTCATCATTTTACCGGCTTTGTGACCATGAGACAGTTTCTTGGCCTCGTTGTGCTTTATGGTGGTGTTCCATCATCAAAATCAGGACCATTGTGTCCGCTTTGCAGGATAATGTAATGCATAATAAATGATATATAATGCATGGTAAATAATGATGATGATTCTAATAATAGCAGTTAGCATTGAGGAGCTATTATGTGTCAACCCCTAGGCTAAAAGCTTTACATTTAGTTAGTTCATTTAATCCTCACAACAACCCAGTGAGGCTGATTTCATGTATCCCTCTTTTACATACAAAGTCCTCAGTATGTGAAGGCTGTTTTTATTTATATTTTCTTCATCAGTGTACCCTTCCAGGGTATGGATAATTGAGTGTTCACTTACTTAGATAATTCACTGTCATTCAGTAAACTTTAATGAACACCTACTATGTGCTGCGTGGTCATGAAGATAGTTTCTCCCACCAAGCCTTTTATTTTAGTGATAACTTTTAATATGTATTACTGATGTTTTAACAGGTTTCTTTTGTGTTGTTAAAAAGGATTACTCTTAAGACAACTCAAGCACTGATTTAAACATTTCACAAACAGGGAAGACAGAAGTGCCTACATTCCAAACCAATTTTTGTGTGTCCTCAAAATAAACTATTATGTGGGCAGAAAGGGCCTGGAAATTACTTGAAAGGATGTGGAATCTTTTAAAAGGACCTCAACTAGCTGACCTCTCATCCTTTCTTCTCTATCATACAAAGTACCCAGGGATTTAATCAATAAATAGTTACATAAAGCATCAGTCCTGGTGCCCTGTCATCTACCTAAATTAATGGTGGAAACATTGGGAGGTTTAAAAAAGTTACTAACATTAATGCTAAAGTGTTGACAACTGAAAAGAACACAGAATTCTGGCAGTGGACTCAAATACATTTCATTAGAGAAGAGGGAAAATTGTAGGGCTTTGCTCCTGTACCTCCCAACATTGAAATCAGACTAAAAAATTCAGCCAAACACCAGACTATTAAACATTTAAAAGGGGGAAAAACATGCAAACACATCGCTCTGTAAACACTCTTGTCATATCCTGGAATCTCCTGGCAGGTAGCATGAGACTTTGTGTCATTAAGAAGATCCTTCCTCACATGTTGGAGAAAGTGGAACCACGCTTCTCAGAACACAAAGAGAATGAGAGTGATGAGTCCATTCTGTAGAAAGACCTGAGCAACTGTTAGCTGGCTGAAGGTCAGAATTTATACTTCCCTGCTTTTACTTGATCAGAGGGGAGGTTGATTTTCCTCCATCTACTTATTTGGTGAGCTCCACTGTGTGCCAGGCATTGCTACGTCACCATTGCCAGGCATTGGTGACATCAAGAGGAAGCTGCCTTTCGGGTCTGACTTTGAGGAACTGAGAATGTCAACAGGAGAAAGCAGGTGAAACCAATGACACTCCATCGGGCTAATTCTCTGTGCAGGGGTATAACTAACATTTAGAGCTAATGGCCCCATCTCCGAAGTCCTCTGTCTTTCATCAGTAGCATGTCACATACTTCTAGTCAGAATCCTAAAGGAAGGGATTTCAAACCCAGTTTGTGACATGCCCATTACCTGCCGTGTGTCATAAAGTTTGTTCCAAGGCAGAATTATAAGAAGAGATAGGACTGATGTTTTGATCAATCTTGGTAATTCTCTTCATGAAACCATTTTTGAAGTTCAGTGCTGTTTCTATGCTGTGTCTATACAAACATGGGTTAAATGCTAACATTAGTTGAGTATGTGTGTAAGTGCATGTATATGTGCCCGGCTTTTTGATGTGCATGTATTAACAACATGCTTTTATCTTACATATAAACTGTGGACTCTGAGACAGTCAGTGTTTAAACTTTCAACAAGGAAGAGAAATAATGAAAAGGAACAGTGGTTTTTTTGTTTTCCCAGTGAGTAAATTTATCATTGTTCTGAGAACTCAACAAATGACCACAGGATGTGAATTTAATCAAGTTGTGCCTTTGAACTAAAAAGTATCCTGGTTGTAGTGGAAATTTTTACTTCCCAATATCGTGTTCATGTGTCTCCCTGTGCTGAAATGAACAGTGCACTATGATTCAACCAACTTCACAATAATTTCAGTACAAAAGAAATGGACTTGGGAAACAAAAGAAACTGTCGTTTCTGATTCTGTCTTCTAGATCAGCATTCAAAGTAAAAGATTTTTACCTTTTCTGGAAAATGCTTTTCTATGTTAGGTGGCCCACTTTAAAACATAACCCCTTCAGTGCAGCCTAGATTTAATTGGAGGCGCTCTTTGACTGGCAGTGAGTCAGGGTGTGTAATCTTAATCTTCCTCACTTGCATACATGTACGATTGTATTATCTTTGACAATTTAAATAAAGGGTTGTTTTTTTTTTTTTTTTTTCATTCAGAATAAACTAAAGCATTTAGTGGAGAACAGTTTAGAACCAGAACTTTCCCTAGAAATACTGACTTTCATTTTATGGACTGTTTTTCATGATGTAGTCGTGATGTCTTCTTACCTTTGATTTTGTGGTCTCTTTGAGCATTGCCTGTACACGTCATCTCTGAGAGAGAAGCTCTGTATCTGTGTTGCTAGTCATCTCTTACACGTCATCAGTGCTGTTTTAGTAGCTGCCAAATCCTTTACACATACATTTCATTTCATACTCATGTCAAGCCAATGCGGAAACAAAGCCTGAAGATTAAAAACATGCCAGGGTCAGATTGAGTTTGTGTCTCTTCCGAGTCCATACTGTTCACCATTACTGCTGTACAGTGTTTCTCTTTGTCGCAGGTTGTCAGAATGCTTTGTTTGCCATTTATTGCTGTTGCTAATTGAGACATTTAGTTTCATTCCATTACTTTTACTCACATTGAAATTTATCGATTATCATGATTATTTAAATACACAACAAAATTACATTTCTTCATCTCTTTTCTGTGTGAATGTTTCATAATGTCCCATTATATTGGAGGTGCATGCATTCATTAGTAAGATGAGCAAATAAATGCTTACGTGATAAAGTTTACAATAGCTTGTGAATCAAAATTTTATATATGTATCTATATATCTATACACACACACAGGCACATATATATTCACATTTACATGTATGTACATTTTTGCGAGGATATACATATATAGCTATATATGCACATGTGTGGGTATATGTGTATATGTATATATGTGTGTATATATAGCTATACATGTACATATATGTGTGTGTGTATATATATATATATATATATATATATATAAATATATGAGGGCTGTCCGAAAAAGTTCCAGCCGTAAATGCCTCTGTCGTATTACATGGCTGGATACTTTCTGGACAGTCCTCAGCTCTACAGAGGGTGCCAAAAAAATGTATACATATTTTAAGAAAGGAAAAAACTGTATTAAAATGGTAATACTCAATATATACTGATAGCAAAAAATGAATACAAGTCATGTTTGACTTCTGCAGTTACAAGAGGTGCTCAAAGTGGTCCAGACACTTCTGATTACGGCAAATTACTGCTTGAGCAACACTGACCAAAGTGTCTACTTGTATCATTGCACATGCAGTTTTCAGTTTCTTCCCAAAGTACTGCCAGGGTAGCCAGTTTTCTGTGGTACCCCACATCCTTTAAGGTCCCCCATAGATAGAAGTCAAGGGGAGTTCAATCAGGAGAACATGAGGGAAACTCAAACAACGTTCTCAAATTTCAAATACCACTTCTAAAGGGTCTTGTACCCCTCAGATGACAATCGTGTTTCCACCTTTTTCTTTGTCCTGTCTGTCACATGGTGATGCTAGCTTTCATTTGATTAATACCATCTTGAGTAAACGTAATACTACACATTGCTGCTGTAATTCAATTCAACTCTAAAAAGTAATACATAGATAACATCACTTAAAATGTGTATACATTTTTTTGGTATCTCCTGTATGTATATACAAGGGCCATCCAGAAAGTATCCAGCTATGTAATATGAAAAATAGAGACATTTATGGCTGTATTCTCGTATATGTGTATATATGTGTGAGAGATATATGTGTGTGTGTGCATGTATATATATATGTGTGTATATATATACACGTACGTGTGTGTGTGTGTGTGTGTGTGTGTGTGTGTGTGTATACACATATAAAACTTAAAGCTAGATGATAGTAAAAAAAAATTTCAAGAAACTTGACTTGTCCTCCATCCTAACATCAAAGTAAGCGAGGGCCTGGACCATATCTGTGAAGTTGTGAACAGAATCTCATCTTTTTAAAGGTTGATTCTAGGAAATGGCTTCTTTTGTTCCTAAGCCTGGATCATTAGACAGCATTGAGATTGCTAGGAAAGCAGGTGAGAGACCAGAGGTGTTTTTTTGCATTGAGAGAGGGGTACTAGCTTGCTACAGACCACTTGGAGAAGAGATTAGGGATGAGTTAAAACTTTTCGTTTTGGAAGGCATCTGTCTGTCTGGTGTTGGGTTTGGACAGTGGAGAGACAGAGGAGACTACAAACAACCCTCTGATATTATAGGAGGAAAGTAAAAGAAGCTGAAGGGAAAGCCTTCAGCTCCCCGAGGAAGGGGACAAGTGGGCACTGGGCTACGAGACATCCTTAGCATGGGGTGGGAGGAAGACTTATCTGTACTCTGCAAGGCAACTGAACAACAAATTGAGAGTTAAGACTATGTGGAAAGTGTCTGAACACACCCAAAATACCTGAAATTTTTTCTTTTTCTTTTTTCCCCACTTACTGGACATAAAGAGACATGTTTGGGCCACTGAAGTGCATTAGTTACCTCCTAGGGCTAATAAGAGAATTGAGATTTTGCAGTGCCAAGAGAACAAGGACTGGTGTTACCTTCCTGTGTACCTAGGTCATTGGTTATTTTTTTAGACCAATTGGATACCTCTTCTTTCCTACACAAATACTAGTTAATGCGAAAGACACAGAGAAAGGCAACAATTATCCCACATTTTATATTGCATTTTGAAGACAGGACATGGGTGATCATAGCAGGTGACTTTGGTTGCCTTGATAAATCTCTACTCCTCCTACACCTGGACCTGTAGTCTGCTGTTTTCTTGCATGTTATTTAAGCCCATCCATGACCTATCTGTTTCCAGTTGGCGTTTTAAAGCAATCATTCATTACTCCTCATCAGTACTGTTTACTGGTTCCTGAAAATAATGGTTAGTCACACCTTTTTGCCTTTGTTGCTCCTTTGGCCACTTTCTAGAGTGCTAACATCTCTTTTTTGTTGTGGTAGTTGTGGTTATTTTGTTGTTGTTTCTGTTTTGTCTCTCAGTATATTACCTTATATGAATCTTTTAAGATTCAACCTAAATGCCCATCCCAAATTCTTGATTCATACAGTTCTTAGGGATAATCACCTATGGCTGGATAATGCAGCTATTTAGGCATAAAGTTTTTAAGTTCCTTGAGAATAGGAAACATGTTTGTCCCAGGGTTTACATCCCCAGTAACATCTAACATAGTTCTTGCCACGTGGAGGGAGCTGGTTGCCACTTGAGTGCCTCCATAAACATCAGTCTTGATTGTTTTCCTGGTTTCTCCGCATCCAATTCAGGCTTTCCCAGCTCGCTTGTAGACCTTTTGGAATCTGCTTTTATTTACTTTACTTTTTCTCCTGAGAAGTTTATTCTGTGCCCGTGCCTTTGTTCTCTGTGCTTGGCATTACCTCTGGAGAAACATGACACCTTTTTTATTCTGTCTCAGCCTTTCCAGTCTAACATTCATAAGGTGAGTTTCTTAGAATGGGCATGCTCTTTAGGCGCCTGGGCACTTGCTCACATGAACTCACCTTAGCTGAGTGTTTGCTGTGAGGAACTGGGAGAGGAGAGGATATGGGTACCTCTGCCCTTACCTGGTGCATGTGGTGCTTCTGTATCCCACCGTTAGAATTTTTGGTGGTAGGAGTTGGTCTTAGAAGAGATTTCTCAGCTGCTTTGGTTCTGTACAAGTTACTTGTCTACTTTGGACATCTAGGGCAGGCTGCTGAACCCTCTATAAAAATAAAACAAACACCTGTGCAGTCCCATGGGCCTTTAGTGAGTGACAGCAGCAGTGCTGATAGTTAAGGAAGAGAAAGGCTTTGTTGGGCAGTGCACAGGCCTAATCAGTGGCCTCCTCTTCCATTATGTGGGCTGGTGCCGCTTAAATACTTTGTCCCTCGGGATTTCCATCACAGAAGTCATACCAGTACTTCCATGTACTGCCTCCTTAAGGGTGACACTGTACTACAAGATGTTGATGTGATCCTTATAAACCCTACTATTTTAAGAGTAGAGAGAACTTAAGTGATTGCTGCTGGTAAGCTGTTTCTGTTTAAATCATGATGCTAATGTGAACTTGACCTTGAAATCAATAGTTATATGCTTTTTTTTTTTTTTTTGTAGAACACATTAGTTCCCAGGACTGGCTTTGAGATCTGTGTCTATATATCTGTGTCCACATGTATATTTATAACTCCGTGTAAGAATCTCCTTCTCAGATAACGATGGCCGATAAGAACTTGAGAGACCTGTAGCGGAATGCATTCCCGATGTGACTTAAGGAATGCCAGTGTGTTACTCTCCAGGCACCCTTTGTGGAACGTTCTGCTTAGATGACTTGGGAGAGTGGGATGTTTTTGAAGATGCTGGTAGAGCTGGGTGTGGGGAGTTCCTTCAGATTAATAAGGAAATGTATTGTGGCAGTGTATCCCAACAGGCACTGGCTCCTGCTGCTGCTGCTGCAGACCAGGGCTGGAACTGACTCATCCCAGCCAGCTCCCCAGGAACCTGGGCTGACTTGTTAAAGAGCTTTGCCCCCAGACATTGTTGGGGAGAACTTCCCTGCACTGAGAAGGGGCGGTAGTCACCAAGCCCAGGAGTGCTGATGCAGACATGGTGGAGACCTACCTGTTCTTGAGGTCATCCCTGGCTAAGGGGTGCCCTGGGGGAATGAGCTTTGCCTTTAGGAAGCTGAAAGCATATGAATAATGTCTTCTTTTGAAGGTGGCTTATAACAGCATTTCTGTGCCTGCAGACTCAAATTTCTGTAAGGTTTGCTCACACTGAGAAGGGGGATTTACCACTTCATTAGCTGACTCACCCCCCTCCCCCGAGAAATGACATTTAGCCCCTACTCCCGGCCAGCCCTGACCCAGGAATCTCTTGCAGGAATTCCAAGGAGATCTTTAAACAGCCAAACACAACTGTGCCTTGGTGTGTAAGCACACTCCAGTTCTGTCAAAATAAATTAGGCTGATAAGTCATAAATTAGGAAAATATTTTGTGAATTATGTTTACTGTTTAACAAGTAGAATAAACAGTTGGCCTCAAAAAAACCAAACCAAAACCAAAACAAAAATCTAAACCAATCCTGCGGTGCTTGGCAGATCATTTTACTGTGTGCCAGCAGTGTGACTGTACCTTCTCAGGGAGCTGGGAAGCTTTCCTCTGTCGCCCTCTGATTGTATTCACTGTCCCCTTCCACCTTTGATCACCTTGCTCCTTACTGCCTCTGCCCTGTGCCTGGGGTGGGGAGGCGAAAGCCCAGGAGGGAGGTGGGGGGAGCCCGCCATAAAGGTTGTCTTGTTTATTTCCCTTCTTTCCTCCATGTTACAAAGTTTCTTCTTACTTTGCTTTTATCAACTCTATGAATGACTCCCTTTGTCAGGCTTATTGGAATGCCCTGTGGGAGGGATGCTATGCAAAAAAAATAATTGTATTGCATAACGGCTTAGTCCTCAGAGACGCCAGATCGCCCTTGGCACCGGAACAGACCCTGCTCCCTGGCAGGTCCTGTGAGAGCAGGGCGCAGGGCATCTGAGAGGTGGCTCTGTCTTCCACTCTAGTACCACGGGGATGACCTTTACCCCAGCTCTGATAAAAGAATTATTTTAGATTTCTGAAATGCTTGTCTTTCCTTAGCCCAGAAGGGAATGTTTCCCATGTGATTCTTTCCATCTGCCATTTCTTCACAAATGTCAAATTTGTCTCTCCTGTGTCACCTTGAAGCAGCTGACATTTGGGACTGATTATTCAAAAAGGATAGCCTTGTAGTTTATTGCAATGAAAACAAAATCTCAGAGAACTCTATTAGATACATTGTAATTGAGCAGGTGACATGTTGGTGTTTGGTGTTTGGAAAGTAATTCCAGCATAAGTAGTTTTTGGCTTGTTAGTTGGAGGAGCCAGAGGCTCCGTGGGCTTATTCCTGACACTGTGTGTATCCTCTGAACTAATTCCAGGCCTTTAAACTTAATACCAGAGAGCCAGGCCAGGCAGTCAACGGGCTTAGGGAGGGGCCGTCTTGGAGTAAAGAATCATACAATGAAGTCCTATGCAGCCAACATTTTTTCCCCCTATAAAATCAAATGATTATAAATCAACTTTAGAGGGTGTGACAATAAAGGGGGTGTCATTGCACTCTTTTGGCCATTTGATGGCAACAGTGGCGGTTCGTGGCAGGGGTTTGGCTGTGAAGGATACATATAAAATAGCCCTAAAAATGAAAGTTATTTTAGGTTTTACTTTGGTACAGGCAGTTGCATACCATATTTGATACTTCATTATGAAACTTTCATTAACTGGCACATTATGGATGATCAAGTGCAAAATACTATTATGCATGATCAAGTAAAGCAAGTTGAAAGCGTGTGGGTCATGGTACCTCCCTAGTGCTTCCGTACACTGTAAAGGATGGTATGTGTAATCCTAACATGAAGAGAGGTCCAGGATACATACTAGTGGGTAAAAATAGCAAATGGCAAAGAATAGAGATGAGCACCATTTCTTAAAAAAAAAAAAAAAAAAGGCAGCAAACCCAGGCAGTGTTTTGGCCTCCAGGTGTAGAGGGTTCAGCTGCTGCCGTGTCAGTTCATGGCACTCCATCAGTCAGTAAGTTATGCTGTATCACATGGTTTCTTTTGGCTTTCATTTATGTGAGTTCCCCTTTCTCATCCTTTCCCTGCTTTCAGCCTTTTGAATGCTTATGTTTATCCCTTAATTTGTTTGTTTTCTTGTAAAACATGTTTTGCATACGTGTATTTTTTCCTGAGGTGAAATGCACATAACACAAAATTAATCCTGTTTAAGCATACAATTCAGTTGCATTTAGTACATTCACAATGTTATGCACCCACCACCTCTTTCTAGTTCCAACACTTCCATCACTCCATAACGAAACCCTGGACCCATGTACTCTCCAGCCTCCCTTTTCCCCAACCTCTGGCAATCACCAGTCTGCTTCCTATTTCTAAGGATTTACTGTTCTGGAATTTCATATAAATGGAATCATGCGATATGTGACCTTTTGTGTGTGTGCATATATTTTAAAATCAACTTTATTGAGGTTTAATTTACATAAATAAAATGCACACCTTTTTAGTGGCCTTATGCATAGGTTTTCTTTTGTTTTGCATCTTTCACATTTATTTCACTATCATTTTTTTGCCAGTTGCTTGGGAGTACTGGCTACTTGAGTCCTGATTATTGGAGAGTTTACTTACATTTATCCGGCATCTATGAATCCCCATGGGTGCTGGTTAACTGAGAGTCTGCTGTATTGACTGAGGCAGATTCTTTTCCAGAATGGTTGTGCTGGAGTCTGTACTCCTTTGCTATATGTCTTCTGTGGTTTCAAAGGTATGTGTTTAAATGCCTAGAAGAATGACTAGAAGGACCTATACCAAACCAGCAATACTGGGACATGCACAAGGGGATGCAGAGGGAGGTGATGGTTAGAGAGTACTTGAGCCTTCTTGGTCATGATTTGATATGCTATAAGGAAAATGTCTTTGTGTGTAACTTGTCCTTAGAGTTTACTGTCTAAAAAGGTCTAGAAAGATGACCTTTATCTAAAATTTACAATTTTATTCTATGAACACATTTGGAATTGTGACTGTTGTGGGTTAAGATGGGATGAGTTCTTTTGCAGCTTGGTGCTTTTTGAGGCATGCTCTGCAGAGTTATCCTAGTAATACCTATAAGCCCTCTTTAGGCATTTAATCCAGATCCCCCACATGTGAGGTGGTTCAGAGAGGTTAAGTGATATTCCCAAGGGCACAGGGTCAGGAGAGCTGGCCAAGTTTAATGTAGACAGGTGGTGTTGGAGAGGTGGGCCAGAGCAGAAGACTTCTTTCTGGAGGCCTTATTGATTACAAATCAAGGTTGGGGAGGAAGCCAGTGCTGCTTTCCTGCTGGTGAGATGGGAGGAAACATTCTCAAGACCAGTAAGTTTTAGTAACTTCCTTGTGCAAACACTTACCCGAATGGATGT
Organism: Lyroderma lyra; assembly: GCA_004026885.1. Taxonomy (NCBI): domain Eukaryota; kingdom Metazoa; phylum Chordata; class Mammalia; order Chiroptera; family Megadermatidae; genus Lyroderma; species Lyroderma lyra. The sequence continues at coordinate 541,925 of PVJL010000081.1, read as the reverse complement.
ATTAGTTCAAGCTGTTTACTAAGCACAAGAAATTAAGATCATCTTTGCCAAAGACTTGTCTGTAAAATGAAAGTATGTTGTCTTTAAGTCAGGACTCAGGGTTTCATCTTGTCACCTCTTCTAAAGTAAGAGAAAAACAAGTTCTGGTTGATTGAAGACATAGTTTTTGAAGGTGCCATTTGGGTTCCTCTTGGATATTACTTTCAAGTGAGATGTCTCATTTCTTTGTTATGGAACCCCAATTAATAACAATCAGTGGGTCCTTTTTAAATAGCTGTGATAGAGCAGGGCGTTTCTCTGTAAGGACCTCTCCAGTCTTTGGGCCCTTCACCTTTACTTCACCCTGATAATGGTGCATAACTTGGTTTATAACAGAACCAGGGAGTGTCTGTGGCTGAATTTTACTTTTACAACCAAGAAGAGGAGAATTTATACAAATGCACTGTGCTGAAAGAGGAGGTGTTTGCACCAGCTATACTGATAGATTCCTTTTTACTCTTGCTCAGTGATGATACAGGTTTCTTCTGATGAGCCACTTTGAGACAGAAGATAAGACATTGATGATGCTTTATGAAGTAGACATGTGTTTGCTCTTTACAACTAAGTAAAAATAAAAAATAAAATAAATTAGAAGGCAGATGCAGATAAAATCACATTTTAAGACCAGTGTTTCCTACCACCAGATGTTACCCGGAACTCACCGGGCTCGAGGTTCAGGGCACGAAAGCCTGGTTGAGAAGGCGGAACATCTGGCTTATCTCTTGTTCCCAGGGTTGGTGAACTCTGTAAACTCCAGAACAGAAGTGACCTTTATAAACAGGTGCATACATGTGGTAAATACCTGAGGGATGTGTGCTGACCAAGAAATAATTAATACCACTTCCTCTTGACTCAGATGGCTGAAATAAAGGATAGTCAGTCTGGTTGCAGTATATGCTTGTTCCTGAGCTGGGGAGTTGAGCAATCCTGCCACATTTGGTAACACTCTAGAGAGGAAGTAGGTGGGTTTCTCATGGGTTACCTTTTCGGTGAATCTAAGTTAAAACCTTTTTATTGTCTAGATTTATAGCTACCTGATAATCTTTTGCCCTGGAGTATTAACAATGCAAGATTTTTAAGTTGGGTTGAGCAGAACTGCAGTTCCAATTTGTTCAGTGTGATCAAATGGCCATAGAGAAAATGAGCTAATTGCCCATTTTCCCCCTTTCTTGTTTAACTATATAATGCTTGCTCATGATTGAAGTTTTGGTGAGCATAATTTTGTTTTATTTCAGAGAAAAACAAGTGGAAGGATAATTAAATTATACATCATTTTGTGTACACTGTTTTTCAAATAAAAAGAAAACAAAAAAATTAAAAGTTCTTTGGAGTGCAGATTTTAGAGCCGCTATTCAGAGTGTGATAGTTGGTAGATAAACAAGTGGGAGTGTGTATGTCTTGATGTTTCTGTGTGGCTTGTATGATCTGAGAACTGATAATGAAATTGATAACACTTCTAAGCTAGAATTTTTTATGAAACCACAACATATATTTTGTTTCAGAGCGCATGTGTGGGCCCCTTTCAAGAAGGGCTGGGAAGTATTGGTGATAAATGAGTTTTGAAGTGAACTTTAGATTTGCATGACAATTCTGTGGGTTTAAGCTTTTACTTTTTACAATTATAGGTGATATTTGTAAAAGGTATCAGTAGTGGCAATACAACCCTTAAAAAATCATAAGCACATGCCTGTTTTATCTGTTCTGGTGTCTTCAGAATTGACATGCCCTTGCAGCCTGGGTGAGAATTGAGATTTTTTTGAATTATATTAATATCTTATTGTAAGAGAAAAGGTTCAAAGTAGACCTTCAGCTTCTTGATTGAGCCTTTTTCCCCCTAAAACAAATGTGTTTGGTTTTTTTTTTTCTGGTGGTCTTGTGATAATTTCCATTGTTCTTTTTAAGGCCTAACATTAAAATTCATTCGACTTTTGCTTAAGACTTTTATCTCCATCAAAAAAATGTATCAGGTTGTTACCGTGAAATGGCAATTTTCCCTTGGTTCTTTGTTTCTTGAAGGAAAGAATTCAGTCAAGAGACAGAGTATGTGAAAATATAGAATAGTTAAAAGTTTATTGGTAAAAGGAAATACACTCCAAGACGGGGAGTGGGCTGACCCAAGAGAGGGAAGCAGCCCGCCCTCACCCTCTCTTACATTGTTTGGGGGTTTTATACCTACAGGTGGAAGTTTCTCCCCATTTCCCTCTTTTGTGATTCATTTGAAAGAAGCAAAGCTACATAAAGGCCGAGTTCAGGGAAGCAGGACTTCTGGTGGGGCTGTTTCCCCTGTGTCTTGCATTTCTCTGACCATCTCATCTTTCTCATTTGAGGGTAGCTGATAGTGGGCCAGGGCTGATTCCTTGTTCTTCATTTCTTTCCTGAGGATTTTGTCTCTTTATTTTAGGGGTATCTCTTTATGGTAGGGGTCCCCAACTGCCCGTTTCTTCCTTTCCATTCCTTTCCTCCTTAATGCAGGGACACCTGTAATGGGCCTCCTAACAGGCAAGGTCCTTTATTTGCATTTCTTTTAATTTAGAGGCAGCTGATAATGGACCGGGACAAACCCTCCCCTCCAGCTCACATCTACCCCTCTGCCCACTCTGTCAAAACTGCTTCTGGTGCAATTTCTTCATCCAGGCCTGGGGTGTGTAAAGGAGAGGGGCAAAACCTAAGATTCTGTGGGGTTAACTAGCATAGGAAGTAGGTAGGTTTCTGTACATTTAGGAAAATTTGATTTTAGATGGATTTTTGGTACCCTTGGGAATGTCCACTTAAGCTGGTTCTGTCAGTTAGGCTGGGTTTTGGTGTGGTAGCAAACAACCCCCAAATCACAGGAGCTTAACACAACAAAAGTGTATTTTTTGCTCTCAGAGTCCTCTGTGAGTCTGGGAGACGTTCCAGGTCAGCTGTCCTTCCTGCAGCAGCTCAGTGATCAGGCTGCTTCATTCCTGCGGCTGTGTCATCTGAGTGCTGCAGAGGCGAGGGGTTGCAGGTAGCTTACCTCCTTCTCAGTGACAAAGAGTCACTCATCACTGCCCACATTTCCTTGGCCCAGCCATTTACCTGGCCCTGTCTTTTTGTGCTTTGGAAGGAGATATTGTTGAGTCCTGGTAATAAATATACCATATGTGTTTAATTGAGGATTGGGAGCTTATAGAAGAATTGGAACTAGAGGTGAAGGTTTGGGAGAAATCATTTACAGTAAAGGAAATGGTGGAGTGAATTTGTAAGGGTAAGTGTACACTTAGAGAGGGCTCACTTTTCCATTGAGAGTTGTTCTACACTTTCTTCACAATCCAGGCAGTATGGTGCTCTAGAAAAGCATAGGGATAGCTAGTTATTGCTGCTGTCCTGATGTACATTATAGTGTACGTAATGTTTTATAACCTGTTACTTCTATTAAATAAATTTGTAGCTTTCCCCTTGTCATTATATTCTAAGATAAATGCAGGGTTATTTAAAAACTGCTTTTAACATTTTCTTATGAAAAATTTTCAAACATTCAACAAAGTTGGAAGAAATTTACTGTGAATACCCATATATTCATCACCTATATTCTGCCATCTATCTGCTGCCTGTATCCATCCACATCCATCAATATGATCTTAATTGCTTTTCCCCTGCATTTCAAAGTAAATTTCAGTATGGTATGTTACCTTTACCCAGGCTAGTTTACCTTCAGAATCGTGTTTGGTTTATACCAATATTCAAGGGGACTTGTATCCTCTGATCACTCAAAGGAAAGCCCAGAAAACTTGCCAAGAGAGTTTTATTTGTTGTAGTGAGAACGGCTGTCCATCAGTGTGAAATTGGCTGTGGAGCTGAGTATGCGTCATTAGCATGTGAGGTGACGAATAAAGAACCAGGAAGAGTGGTCTCTTTCTCATTGGCCTTTATGACTAATTCAGATTTCAGTGTGGGGACAAGGAAAACCTTTAGAAGGGCTAATACTTTTCTCCTTTGTCATTCTCAATGCTGTTAGAGACCCCGAAGCTTGGTAAATGGTAGACGTGGACTGACTAACTAACTGGTAGGAAAAAGCACTTCATTTTGGTTTCCACCAACCTCCAGGTGGGGCAGTTGACTCTCAATTGCCCTGTGGACCCTGGATCCCATGTCTCCTGCTTTCTTCTACCTGGAATTCCCTGGACAGGAGATTGAGGGAGGCACTGTTACTCTGCTCTGTAACTTCACTTTATTTCTGCTGTGAACAGATTTCCTGCCAGTTTACCTGGCCTTCCTATTTGAGTGACAGGTTCTTTCTTGTTTTGGTGGAATGTTAAGGGGCCAGAGTGGGACAGAAAACATCTCTTGTTTGTATCTCTCCAACGCCTGCTTTTAAAGTTGCCTTAACCTGTATATCCCAAGGGGCAAGGCCAGGTGTGGCAATCTTGCTTTGTAGACAGTTCCCACCACAGTGTGTGTTTAGGTACTTAATAAATGTTGATTGACAAGTGGCCTTCCCCTGTTAAACCCTCCAGAATTGGAGTTGTTCTTCTCTGCAAGCATCTGGTGCCTTTCACAAGAGTTTCAAGATCACATTGGTTCTCCAAATTATATCACTTTTTCTTGTGTTTTCATGGTTGCAGTCCCTTAAGAAAGAGCAGGGTCTATGTTTCTCCCCCTTTCTTTTCCCATGTTTCACATTCCAGGGTGTTTAATCTCAGTGTCACTTCAGCGCCATTTAAAATGATAAGAAGGCTCAACTCTGGTATTGGCAACAACTCTGACATGTTCTTTCTCATAAACTCAACCACAGCTAAAACGCTTTCCTAGGAACTGAGGTCTGTGAAGCTCTGCCTGGCTTCACATAACTGGGTCCTGTAGGCAGAGTGATTCCTCTTCCCTTGTTTTGTTTCCATCTCTTCCTTATTGCTGTTTTCCTGGGGCCAGTCTATTCTTGGCCATCTCAGGCAGTTTCTGGGTTACCCAGGTGCCTCCACTTTCCCCCTTAGGCAATTTCAGTTCTCAGTGACTGGGTTGGCCAGGACCTTGATACACAGACAGGACATCTGGTTTCCTACACCACCTCCTTTCTCTTCCCTCTTTCAGGCAGAACCCCTCTCTACCTCTTAGAGCCGTGGTTCTCAGCTGAGGGAGATTTTCACTTTTTCTTCCACCCTCTGGGGGATTTGTCAATGTCTAGAGACACCTTTGATTGTCAAAACTGGGGAGGGGTGAGGGAACACTACTGGCCCCTATCGCTGCTGAACATTCTACAGTAAATACACAGGACAAGCCCCAACATCAAGGAATTATCTGGCCCGAAATGTCAATAGTGCTGAGGTTGAGAAACCACACCCTAGATACAAAGGTGCTTTTTTTGAAAATCTTCCCATCAATGGTGTTATAACTTCCATGCCAGTATTAATTACACCGTCCCCTGTCCGAATGCTCATCTGCACGTCTAACCTAAGTCCTGTATGTTTCAGTCAGTTGCTCTGAAGGGGAGATGAAAATGTGTGCTCACTGTCTTCTGCGTATTGTCGTGCTTGTCTCAACCTGATCTCAGTTAACTTTTAAAATTTATTCTTGGAGTTCCCTGATGGTGTAGTGGCTTAAGGCTTCGGCGTTGGTGCTGTCAGTGCTGTGGCCTGGGTTCGATTCCCAGTCAGGGAGCTACTCACATACCAAAAAGCAAAAAAAAAAAAAAAAAAAAAATTATTCTCTTATAGCCGTTTCTCTTGCTTTTAATCTCTTGAGATGTTTTCAGAATTTTTCATGTAATGTATCTCTTAAATTGTAGTGACCCAGTCCCGAGGCAGCATTCTAGAAGTTTGGCTGCTGGCCACATCTGATGGTAGTGGTTGTCCTTGGTGGATTAGGGGGATGGGCATCATAACTGACCCACCATGTGAATGACCAGTAGGAGAAGAAGAAAAGAGTTACTTCTACTTAGTAGAGGGATTATGTGGAAGGAAAAACTTTTCTACATCAGAGAGACCTGGATACAAATCTTCATTCTGCCGCTTACGAAAAGTGACCTTGGGCCTCGGTTTCCTCAGACATAAAGTGGAGATAAAATACTTCATAGGGAATGAGAGGCTGTGACTATACAAATGACCATTAGCACTTGAGAGTAAGCAAGGACTTGGTGTTTTAATTTACTGTGTCCATGCTTCCTGTTGGAGAAGTGGGGGCGGGGCCTCAGCCGTCTCCGGAAGCCTCATCACTGGCTCGTTGCTTTCTGGTTTTTTTCTGGGGCTATTGACAAGAATAATTTTTAGCTGTTTCAAGCAGGACAAAACTGTTCTTTGTTCTTGTTTTTAATGACAACTGGAGATATCTTTTTATTGGGTGGCCTCCTTGAACATTACTTCGACTTAGAGGCCTAAGTATTTTGGAAATAGCTCAGAAACCCAGGATGGGAAAAATCTTCTTGTTCATTGGCTAATGGAATTGTGATTTGGGGTGAGGGAGGTTGGATGGAGGTGGTATGTATTCTCAATGTGGGTTTTGGAAGGCGTTGGGGAAAAAAGAGGTGAAACATGGACAGCATTTATCCCAGTTCCAAATTTCATTCCTTTGGGAATGGGAAGAAAATGACCACATTCCATTCACTTACAAATTACAGAAGACTTGCCATTAACCAGAACTCAAGCACCCGGCACTCTCGAGCAACTGACTTTTTTTTTTTTTTTTTTTGCCAGTTCCTTAAGATTTTTGCCAGTTGCTCGAGAGTGCCCAGTGCTTGAGTACTACTTAGCAGAGAGTCTACTTAGATTTATCTGGCATCTGCCAATCCCATGGGTGCCGGTTAACAGAGTACTGCGCATGGGCTGTCCGGAAAAAATACAGCCATAAGTGCCTCTTTTGTATATTATATGGCTGGATACTTTCCGACAAACCTTGTATTTATGTCTAGTTTCTCTCTTCTCTCATTGACTTATGCCTGGCAATCTAGAATATTGACTACATTAGTATTTTAAAGAGTTTCCTTTTTGTAGTCAAAATTTGACGGGTGGGAGACTGGCCCATTAAGTAGACTCGTGATGACCAGAGCTTGGTAACTCCTGAAATAAATATTTGTAATTTCCTGACATAACGACAAAGTAAGCACCCCAGGTTTCCCAGAAGTATGTTTTAATGCATCTCCTGTGCCTGCATGTGTTCTCCGAGAGATCGTTTTCTGTGGGATATGTTTTACCCACACTTCTCTGTCAGGCACAGAGTCTTGCTGCCAGCTAAGGTTTGGCCTCTGCAGTGTGGGCTGCGAATCTAAAATATTTAAAAATAAAATCTTGGAAGGAATTTTCATCATTTATTTAATAAGTGCAAGTGTGAGGTCGAAATTAAAAGTCAACTGGGGAGTGTAGTTGGAAAATGTAAACCATGTGAGACGTGCCTTTAAAGTTTTAACTGCTTGTTGGTAATTTTATCACCCAAGAACTCCCTTGAAAGTCCTGTCAGTTGAATTTAATGAATTTGAAGCTGTGAATGTGAAACTTACATGAAAAATATATAAATCAAAAGGTCAGGTTGTTCATGGTTGCTGTTTTTTAATCCCACATGTAAGATGTTTGTTAAATAAGTCTTAGCCTGTCTGAGTTAATAGATTGTTCTGTTTGATGTTGTTGGGTCCCTGAGCCCATGGTAGGTAGACTTTTTTGTGGATTTCATAATAATAAAACCAACTAGAGGACATAGAATTATTTATAAACTGGTAAAAATATAAAAGGATGAATGTTTAATGGTCAAATGATAGTGAAAAATGAGAAAGGAAGAATTTGCTGAACTGAATAGTTTTCAATTCCAGTTTTAGTTAGTGGTATCCTTTAAATACATTTGGTTTAGAGTCGAGAGTGAGGTGAGATGGGAGGTTGGCATGCATGCTTCTTGTAGATTTAAAGTGTGCTGATTTCTAAGATGAATGGTGTGGCATTTAATATTTTCATGGATTTTCTTTTTTTGTCTAATTAGTCATAGCCTTTCCCACTTTCTAAATAATTTGGTGTGTAGTTTGCAATACACATGAAAAAAAGCGTGGAAATGTTACTTTAAAGTTCAAGGGAGAAATGAAGGTGAATGGAAAATAAACATTATTTGTTGGCCCTATTTGGTTATTTTGGTTCTGGCTGGAGAATGTGAGGAATGGTAATGCAGGTCAGATATTATCATGAAACATAGTATGACATCCAGATACTGTTATAGACAAACGTTTCCAAGGGCCTGCTGACAGCTTAATTATTTCAAGCAGTATTTGGTATCACTGAATACCAGTTGTCCAAGAATTTGGACATCCTTGTGGAGTCTTTGTCCAGTATAAGCCCTGGCAGAAGATGTGAAAGTCTGCGTTGATGTACTGTTAAAATACAGGGTAACCATTTCACTTTACAAAGGGAATCATCATGGAAATCTTGTTAAGGGCACTTCTCCACCAGTGATTTAGACATATGAGACAGTTTACAAAATCAAACAATTTCCTCAGTTTTCCTGGGTAGAGTACAGGTTTTCCCATGGTGGGATCCGATCTGTAGATAACCATCACATTTTCTCTTTCAGACATTCTGCTGAAATGCTTGGACTCACAAGTTAAGGATAGCGAATAAAAACATGGGAGATGTGACCCATTTTGGTCTCCAAGGCTTGGGAGAGTCTTTACAGAGAACAAACTTCAGTAGTGTCAGCCTCATGTCTGCTGGACGGTATAACCTCTTAAGTATTAGGGTATCAAGGGATATGGGTTTTTTCTTTTAAACGTTTCCTGAAGTTAAAGCCCCTGAAGTTCCCCCACCCCTCTGCTACTTTTAGCATTGCCTAAAATATGATGCCACAGTGAAGAATCTGGAGGACAGCTGGGAAACTGGCAATTGCATGGCGTGTGACATTTTTTTAGACATGCACTAAGGAGTTAGGGAGCCTTAAAGACAAGATACCTTTAGAACACAGTATAGTATTCTCTCTATATATAACTTGTATGTGCATGTCATATATATTTCTAAGTTACCCACACATGTTTAAATATAGTAAACTATTTTAATGTTCTATTCTTAAAACATTCAGAGAGTTTCTCTTGCAGCATTTCATCTGTGGGCTCTTAATAGTACTTAGCCACCTGGCAAAGGCTAAGACTGGTGAAATTATAGTGCAGGAATGTGATGTCCCATCTAAGTCCATATGCTGTTCACTCATTAAAAAAAAAAAAAAGAGTTCACACTCTGATGCAGGGTCAGCTGATTTCCTGTTGTGCTTTGTGAGTTATTCTGGTGTCCTAAGTAAATAATCCCTGAATGAAGTTGATGTATTTTTTTTACTCACTTGATTTGGCAAATCATTGACAGATAAACGATTTTATAAACAATTAAATGAGTTATCAAATACAACAACTTTACAAGAGTCTTGAAGCTTATGTGTTCGGCATTGCTTTAGCTTTTACTTGCATCAAAGGCGGGCTGTCTGCCTAACATTATTACATAAAACTGAGAGAAAGGAGGATTCAAGTGCCCAGTTTTATGGTTAAAGGCAGTATTTTATGGTTCAGTAATGTGGGGATATTGTTACAACTAATATAATTATAAACATATTTTAGAAATAGGAAGAATATTTACAATCTAGTTCACAATGCAAATAGCAGAATACAGAACCATAATTATGATGACTGTACGAGGGTTGTCGGGAGACTATGCAGTCATGCACATACCTCTGTTTTTCCTATTATGTGGCTGGATACTTTCTGGACAGCCCTCTTATATATGAGCGTATATAAGGGTGTGTCTGTATGGATAAGGATTTCTACCTTGAACCTAAGTACTAAATACTACCATGAACACTGTTGTGTTTGGATAATGGGATTTTTCAAAAACTTATTTAAAACACTCTTTGTTTAGTGCAGTTTAATCTTAAGGAAGGGAGGAAAAGAGCTTTTATTTGACTAGTTAATACTTTCAAATACTAAATGCTTCTATTTCTTCTATTGATTCCATACCATTTTTCTTCGTAGGAGGTAGTGCCCGTACTTATTAGTGAGAGATGACAGAATGATTCTTTTTCCCCCAGGACTGTCTCTTGAATATGCAGAACACACTTCCCCTTCTCTGGCGTGGTTCTTCTCACTTAGTGAATGGGAGAGCGCAGCAACTGGCTGTTTACATCTCCTTCGTTGGATGTTCATCAACAATGCATGGTAGCCCTAGTATCTCCAGTTGTTATCTGGAGCAGTAAGAATATATGTATTCTGGTGAATGGACCGGATCTGGTGGCAGAGTCTTGGGAAGGGCTATTCATTATAAAATGTATTGATGGTTACAGTAGAGGTGATTATGTTATTTAGTTTTAGTACTTAAATGTGTTTCTCTCCAGATAATTTCCAGTCCATCAGCAAGGCATGTGGTTGTACATACAAATACATCCCTAATGCAGCTCCTTTTCTCCTGTCCACTCGGTCACCCTGCCCCCAGCAGTCGTTACTTTGTGCCGTACACCTGCAGCTCCCTAACCCAGCATGCTGCTTCTGCTCTTGCCCCACATACATAGCCTTATCTCCATGGAGCAGCTAGTGTGAGCTTTGTAAAATGTGATCCAAATCACTTAATTCTTCTTTTCAGAGTTCTCCGAAGCCTTCACTGTAGTCTACTGGGCTCGTTCCCTTGTTCAGTCCCCTTCCTACCTGTCCAGCCATCAGTTTTTCTGTTTGCACTCTCAGTCAATGAGCTCCAGCCACACTGCCCTTATCTCTGTCCTTGGAGTTCTCCAAACTCATTCCTGCCTCAGGCACTTTACATTTGCTGTCTCTTTTCTTGGAATGCTCCAGCCATAGACAGTTGCATGGTGGTCTGTTCTCATTAGCCCCGAGGTCACCAACTCAGAGAGGCTTCCCAGACCATCCATAGCTCAAGTGCTCTCCCCACTAATTCACTGTCATACCTTTGTTTTATTTTCGTCATAGCACTTACCACAAAATGAAATGATCCTATTAATGATTTTTAAAAACTCTTCCCCCCCCCAACCATTAAAATATAAACTGTGGGGGCAGGCACTTTGTGCTATTAGTCTCTTCTCCAGCTCTTTAAATAGTGCCTGGCACATTCTGGAAGCTCAATAAAATCTGATAAATGAATAAATAAGTACATATTCTCTGTCATTATATGATTGTATGAGCTGTAAATGGAAGTTTTTTCCAACTCCAGCATGCTTTGTGTGTTGAAGGCATTATTACGATTATAATACAAACCTGGTAGCCTGTGTCCCTGGGTTGCTCCTCCCTGCCCTTCTGCATTCATGTTGGTGGAGTTGCTATACCTATCCATCCATTTTATTCTCCCGACTGAGGCTGGATGGGCTGAATTAACAAAGTGAAGCTAATTGACATACGAGGAGACTGAATCTGAAAGTTGGGATTTTTTTAGGGTTTTGGTCCATGCACTGTACCGAGTAGGTCACAGCCCAGAGCCTAGACCCGAGGATCCTGGCCAACATCACCAACAGATTTTACTGCATTATGTGCAGGAGAGGTCGCCTTGCCAGTGAACAAGGCAAATCAAGGGTGTAGGTAACTGCCTTCTGAGAGCTTAGAGTTCAAGGCAGAAACGTTAGTTAACCAAATACTTGGTAGTAAAGAAATGAAACTAAATACTATCATTTGTTGAGTAAATGAAACAGAAAGAAAATAAAAAGTTCCTCTGTTAAAAGATCAGTTTAACCAATACTTATCAACCAAATCAGCCTAGCTATTAAAAAAGGGTAACAAATGAGTGACTGTAAGTCATATTGAAACGAATGCCATCCTAAGCAATTTTCCATAGGATACACACCTGCTTCCCATTTGGAGATAAGGTCACAGATACGGAGACCTGGGCCTCGTGCTATAAGAAAGTAGTTTTAATTAAAACAACAACAACAACAACAATTATTATTTGTCATGACTCTTTTTCTTGAAATATCATACCAGGTAATCTATGTTGAATTTAGACATAGTATTGCTATAATAAAGTTTAATTGTTTAGTGTGGTATGACTGGGGGCCCAATATATGTTAAATTAAAAGTGTATGCAGTGATCTGGCTGTTCATTGTGTGTCTGTATTTACCCATGATAATTGAGAAATCATGTTTTCTGGAGTAATAAAAAAAAATTTCCAGAGTACTAAAGCTCAACTAAATTCCAACCATAGTTGCTAGAAATAATTCTGAATTATGATTATATGTTGCCTATTGAGGCAGGAAACTATAGTTTTCATCTTTCATTTGTAGTGAATTTCTGAAAATGTACCTAAAAAATGGGATAGTAAACTTACATGTTAAGGGGAAGAATGTTGAATCTTCATTTTTGAAAGGCTAAATACACACAGAACTCCTCCGTGTGGTTTCCTGGAGAGGAATTTTCTTCTTTTGGATTTTTGCAAGCCAGGGAGCCCAGTGCCCAGGCTGGTTTATTCCTGACTCCCTGGGCATCTGCTTTCCCACAGCTCACGCCTCCTTCCCCAATCAGCCACAGGGGACTAGGAGGTACATCTGGAAGTTTCTGAACTTTCTCCTCCTTTGCCAGGAGGTGGGTGCCTCCACTCTCTGGAGTGATTTGCATCAACTGTATCCCCTATGCTCTAGCAATTCAAAGTGTGTTTTATGGACCAGCAGCAAAGGATCCCCTGGGAGCTTGTAGAAACAGAATCTCAGATCCCTCCCGGACCTACTAAATCAGCACCTACATTTTCATAGGGTGTCCAGGTGATCCCTTATGTTCTCAGCACATGTTCCAGTTCTTGTATAGCCCTAACACTTTGGTCCCCAGCCTCAAGACTGTGGGAGGGAGAGTTCTCCTGATGTCCTGCCAGGCTCCCACTGATGGCCATGCAAGATCTCGCTAGTGGCTACCATTAGGGGGACCCACAGGGTGAGGCTGGTGGCGGCAGGAACTGACAGCATGCTGCTGCTTCCGTCAGGGTCTAGTGGGTTGTCAGGGCCCTTCACGGAGTGTTTCTTCATCTTCCTTCTCACTCAACCATCTCTTGGGGCCTGCCAGGGTTGTTAAGACATTGCTTTCCATTGCTCTGGATGTGTGCATTCCTGTAATCAGCACTCCTCTTCCCTCATGCCTCTCAGCTGTCATTTCAGACGGTGGCCTCATTCCCCTGCTTCTGGGTGAGAATGTGTCAAAAGAGAGGGGGAGAGAAGACCTCGTTGCTGTAGGCGTTGCCTTTACTTCCTGTTGTGTGGTTGTAACTTGGGGGAGGACTTCAGGTTGCCAGGGAGACCAGATAAGCAGGATTTTGATTACAGTAACATCAGATCAGATGGAGAGATAGGGAGGGGTGGCATTAACGCGAATGGATTTGTTCCCCCTGTCCTTGAGCTAGGAGAAATTTTGTCGTTACTCGCTGCTGTGGATGTGGTCGCCAAGGGTATTTTATTACTGGAGAAGTGGATCTGGAATAATGAATCATTTCCCTACATAATTTTCTGTACACCATTCATTGTGGTACAGAAGTTAGTTGTCAGTGCCGGCTTCCAAGAGTAGGGCTTGATCTGATGGCGTTGGGAAGAAGTTGGCAGGAACTGGTTGCTCCATGAGAGCTGAGGTGATGGGGGGATGGGGTAAAAGGGAATATTTTCCAGAAGCTTGTGGTAGACGTAGCTCTAGTTTCTATTTAGGTGTCGAGGATAATCATATTGTTTATAACATGAACAGTCAAAACATAATTAAACATTCAAGTACCAGACGTGTTCATTTGTATTATTACGTTTGCATGCATTATCTCATTTAATGTTTACAGCCCCCCCTGTGAGGTAGATATTGTTGTCATTCCCTTTTTATGACTGAGAAAGCCGAGGCACGTATGCACAGGCACCTGGATCACGTGGCTGGCAGAGCTGCCCGGCTCCAGACTCCCACTCGTAACTACTACTGTACGACCAAGCGGGAAGTGCAGTGCGGCTGGGCTGGGTTTGGAAGTACAGAGTGAACACTTTGGGTAGGCATTAAAATGGTCACGTTAGGAATGATGTTTGTAAAGCGAGTAAAGTGAGAATAAAAAATAAATAAAGTAAAAAAAGCCCTGCTGTTGTTAGGTGCAGCTTGGACTAGGCCCTGGCCTCTTATTGGAGCTGACGCACGTCCTGCTCCCTTGGCTCCATGTTAAGTGATGGTCTCGAAGCCTTTGTCTAGATAGGCCTTTCTAGACTCTCTTGTGTGTTGGGCTGGTACTAGGCAAAGTGCGTTTCTTCTTTGCCTGTTATTAGCTCTGCTAATAGGGGTTCTATGGGGATTCTGGGAGCTGGAGGAGGCAGAAGGGACATGCTTCCTCCTGTTTGCTTACTGTTCCTGTCAGCTTCGTTCCAGAAAGGGTCTTTCACTCAGCTGGCAGCAGTTGGTTCCAGTCTCCAGTGTCTTTCTGTATCCTGGAAGCAACCTCCTGGACCCCTCAGAGATGCCATCCCCAGCAAGTCCTCAGAAGTTTGAGTCCCAGCCCCATGTGGACTCTCATTGAGAGTTCTTCCTGAGAGATCCTGAGAAGTTGGCACCTGCCCCTCAGAGGTCTGGGTCCCAGCTCTGTGGATCTTATCTGAACTGTTAGATCCTGCTAACCCCACCCCCCATCTCCCATCCCTCAGGCCCTAAGGCTGGTAGTATAGCTGCTTGCTGCAGTTACTCTGTATCACTCCGTCTTTTCAGTGCTCTAACATCTGTTGAACCACTTCTTTATGTTAAATAATATCTGCTGCAGTACCTAGTGTGCCTTGTTTTCCCAATTGGCCCCTGGCTAGCAAATGGTCCCAAGTCCCTGTGTCCTGGCCGAGGAATGGGGAGAGAAGCCGATACCCAGGACCCATGGTTCTCCAGAGTATAGGGGAATCTCTGGGGAAGCTTCTTAGAAATGCAGATTTCAGGCCTTCAGTTGCAATAATTCTGATTCAGTAGGTTGGACATAGGCTCAAGAAACTGCTTTGTAAACAGACACCTTTGTTGTTTCTAATGTAGTTACCCAGTCTCAGAGGCCTTGAGAAAATCTGTCCCAACCCAGGGCCTTTCCATGAGGCTAATTTCTTGAGTCTGGGATTGCTGTCCTGGGAGCTTAGAAACAAATTTTACTTATTTATTTATTTTTATAGAATGGGGGCTATGGATATGCTAATCTTTGATCAAAGAGCACCAAGGTTGTACCTTTCCCCTGGAGGCTGCTGGTCTAAACCCTGTTCAGCCCAACAAGCTCAGATGTGACAAACTGGTGAAAGGAGCTTTCCCCCTAATTGTGCATAGGCCACTTGTCAGGTCTGCACTCCCAGGTTGCTGTCCATTCAGAGGGCTACCTTTTTCTTCTTCACGCAAAGGCAACATGCATGTAGCTAAGATGGGATGAATGAGACTGATGTCACAGTAGATACTGGCTCTTCTTTTTGCATTTAGAGCCCTTTCCATTTCCAGGTGGCTTCATATTGGAACAGTAAGGAATTGGGGACCACCACCATACCACATTAGAGCACCGTATTAGAACCAGGACATTTGTGTCTTTTGGCCTTTGCCAGTGGGTGTATCTGTTTATCTGCGTGAATAGCAATGGACATTCCTTTGTGGAATGTTGGCTTCTATTTGGTTGATTTAATCAGTAAAATGAGTGGGTTTTGCTGGGAGTTGTTGCTACCCCCTCAGAGCAGAACAGGAAGTTTTTCAGTTCTGCCAGATCATGGGGCTTTGAGTTTGCAGGGCACAAGGACTTCAAAGTGACCTTTCACTGAATATAAAAATCCAGTTTGCTCTGAAGGAATGTTTCTCTCCTGCAGTCCGGGGCCTGACGCAGTGTTTCCCTGAGATGGATTTAGAGGGCTGTCATCGGCTCCTGTCTGTCACCTCTTCATGTTCTTAGGTGTTCTATATCACCTCTTTAATATACTCAAGTAGAATCATAGAAGGCTCTGCTTTCTTTTAGCCTGCCTCATTTTGTCGGGCTGCTAGATGCTGAGCAGTGGCCAGGGGATTTAATTTTTAAAAGTTGAGGTCCACAACCCATTCTGGTGGAACATTGCTCTTCAGTAAGAGCTTTCCTGTGACTCTTGACTCCAGAATTAAAAGGGATGTTCTGCCAATCAGAAATGCCTTCAGACAAATGGCCTCCCCAGCCTCATTCCTTGAAGTTAATTGCCACATCCGCCAACAGCTCACTTAAAAACACTCAGGGAGCCGTTCAGAGACAGCATATTGAGTAAAAGTACTCTTCCTTGCTTCTGCGTTACATATGCATAGCCTGTACCTGGTGTGTGTAGACCTAGCTCCGAGCACAGCTTGTCTACTGGTGGTCTCCCCAGGGCTGGGCTGAGGCGAGGTTTTATTCACTTAGCAAGCACTGAGGGCCTCCTGCATTCCAGGCAGAGGCCTTGGTGAAAGGGCCGACTCTGGGAGTGACAAGGCTAAGGGGGTGTGTTAAATACTACCATGGGCAGCACAGAAACTTTGGGAGCAGAGAGGAAGTTGCTCGCTGTGTTTGGGGTTGTTAAAGATGGTTAACATTTCAAGTGATTCCTAGCCCGTCGTGGGTGAAACTAGGTCGTCAACTCCCCTCTCTTGCCCCCCACATCAAAATAGGATAGTCTTTTTCTTAAAAAATAAACACACATTTCACTGACAGAGCCATTGTACGCTTATTCCAAGTCTCATGTTGGTCATTGTCAACATTAGGACTAGAATCCTAGAATGTAGTTTCAGCTTTGCGGATCTAACCTGAGTGCTCTTTAGACTAATTCTTATTTTCTTTTTAAATGATGAGTAAACATCACAGAATAATTTTTAGCTACTGTGCATCATTAAGAAAACAAAATGACTAGGAGTAAATCCCGGTATTAATTACATTGAAGAAGTAGATGGAAATTAGAGTCTTGTTATTTAATAGCTCCTTATCACATACAAACCATCCTTTTTAACCTGGTGCTTAGAATTACCATGTACATCCAAATAACATCATTATTCCTTTTCTTTATGCTAGATAATCCCAATCTACCCTCACTTCTGATTTTGGTAAGTGTAGTATAGATTGGTTTTTTAATTTTTTTTTTTTAATTGTTGGTTTAGATGTAGCTTAAGGTCCAAGGTGAGTTTATTGACATTCATTCCAGTTTGATTCCATACACGTTTCTGTCTATCTCTCTTACGATCAGAGCCCCAGGCTACTTTTTGTTTTTCTGTGTTATTACCAGATGGTTCTTGCTGAGTTACATACAAGTGCTGATTTTCTTTAGTGAGGTCGGTGACCTCTAAAGGTTTTAATAAGCATGCTTTCTCAAATAAAGTGGTTTATCCAGGTCAGTGGTAAAATGTAAATACATTCACCGCGTGGCCATTTCTCTACCTCACCCTGGTCTTTATTTTTTTAGTAAACTCTAAGTCTGCAATCTCAGAAGGAGGCTCTGCTAACTGATTCTTTTCATGGAGGCAGAAAGACATAACTCAGCCAGCTTGGCTGTAACACAAACCAGGTTACTCAGGAGGGTCACCTGTTTGAAGCTGTCTTGGAAAATGTGGCCTTCCTATGCCCAGCCCAGTGTACACACGAGGTCTGTGTCCCATTTATCCCAACAGGCAAATTGCACGTAGCACCTGTCTCATTGTTTCTGTTCTTTGCATTTGGCTTGAGAGGTTACTGTGCACATGTTCCTTTCACATAGAATACACCAAATGACAGGTGAATGGCTTTGTGTGAATTAGTAGGGTGAGCTGAGTGGTGGCATGGCGACATGTAGTAAATCTCTCGGGACCCGTGCACTGGGCACATCTGCATGCTAAGTTGAAACATAGGAAATGCAATCATTTTTTATCTAGAAGAATGGCAACTTCATATGTATAATCTAATAAATAATTTAAAATTTGGGCCATCTAGTAAAGAAAGGTACACCCTTGAAGCCAAAAAGCACCAACGTAGGAAGGCAAATCATGGCCTACAGGAGGCATTTATGTGACTCACAATATTTTAATATTTAAAAATATTAATTGCTAATGTTATCCCATTAGGAAGTCTCACACAAAGTTCTGGATGTTCAGCTTTGCTGCAAAAGGCAGAATTTTTTTGGGAGGGTGGGGTGGTTCCCCAGCTGGGAATTGAACCCAGGCCGCGGCATTGAGAGTGCCGAAGCCTAGCCACTACACAACCCGGGAAGCCCCCAGAGGGTAGAATCTTGCTGTTCTAGGTCAGCCATCTGACATAGCGACAATGGGCAGAGGCAGAATGGCAGCTGTGTGTCCTGAAGAGCTCATGTGTGAGTCCGTTCACACCCCGGCCAGCTTTTGACCCTCATGTAAACTGACTGGTTCCAGGCGCTTTGAGGTTGGACACATGGTATAAATAGAGCATATAGAGTAAGTTGAGTAAAGAGAGACCTGGAAGAAATCATCAGCTGAACCAGAGCGATTGGTTGTGTTCTGTACACGCCACCAGCCAGCACCTCCTAAAAAGGAAGCTCTGGACTATTTACTGAGAAAGGACAGGTAAGATATAATTAAGGAGTCCTTCCATGTGCTAAGGAGATGAGCAAACTCTTGTTAAAGTTTTGGCTTGGAGCTCCTCATTAAGTGGGATATGATGGCAGGCAGAACTCCCTTTCACTCGCCACCATTTATGTCAGAGGCTAACACAATGCCTTTTTTGTTGTTTATTTTTAAAATCCTGACATTTATGGGAAGGGGTTGCTGGACAATTGACCACTTTATGTCCTAACTTTAACATAAAGATATGTTTGTAGACTAATCTATATTTTTAAAAGTACCAGATGTTTATTGCTACATTGTTCTTATTGGAGGGGGGCAGGCAACTGGAAAGAGAGTACCCATCCATAGAAGAAGAGCTGAGTAAGTTGTACATCAACATCATGAAGTAATATGCAGCATTAAAATGACAAATTGTCAGGACATCAGTTGACCTGGAGCAATTTCCCTGAGGAGTAATACTGGTTAAGATTTAATTAGTGCTTCCTGTGTGCTAGGCACAGTTCCAAGGGCTTTCCATGTATTAATGCATTTAATCATCAGTGCTATTATTGCCATCTTATAAATGAATAAACTGAGGCATGGAGAAATGGAGAAAGTCATCCAAGGGTAAGCAGTGAGTTTAGTTGGTTAATATGTGACCGGGCTAGGACATGTAATCTGGGTGGATGAAGATTTTTCAATGTCATTTTTTTTTTTTTTTTTTTTTAGGTTAGCAAAGTACGTCATTGGTGAGAAGTTTATAGAATATTAATTCATAGCTGTTCCTGAATTCTCTGACTTATTCTCTTATATTTCAGACTTTTAGACTCATCATCCTGTATCATCCTGTATCTAAATGCTTAGAAATTATTTAGTCTCTGCTTTTCCAAGTTAGCCCTCCTCGTCCCTCTTTTCAACCATTGAATCTTTTTGGTAAGCAGAATGGAAGTTAGTCGGGATCTGGAGCTACTTTGCCTTCTCTCTCTCTTTTCCCTCGGGTGCTATATAAACTACAGATATAGACTACCTCCTTCCTGTTACAGATGCAGAAATGAGTCTCAGGTAGTGAGCCTAATGCTTACTGAGTCGATGCTCCCAGGGATATGAAGCACATTAAGTTACTAGGCCTTACAGGTAGATTTGATTATGCCCATTAAGGAATCAGAGGTTGAGGCCCAACCTCACAGAAGAGAGCACTACCAGGGGTTGGATAGAGTCCTTATCTAACCTTCTTTTCAAAGGTCTTGCTAACCTAAGACTTGGGAACTACAGTGGCCCACCAGAGGCCCTTCAGTTGAGTCTTGCTTCTTATTGCTATTGGCTTAATTAGGACGTTTTTGAGAACTTCTGATTTGCAGTGCATTATTTACCACAGGTGATAGTGGGACAGTGACTTAGAATAGACAGTGAAAGACTTTGGTATTAGTCAGCTCAGGCTGCCACAGCAAAGTACCATAGAATGGGTGCCTCAAACAACATAAATTTATTTATCATTTTGGAGGCTGGGAAGTCCTGATCAAAGTACTCGCTGATTTGAGTTTAGCCAGCGATCTCTTTTTCCCTTCCCTTCCTCATTCCTAGAGCGAGGACTTGGACAGCATAGCCTTTAAGTCTCCCTGCACCTCCGACACTCCTCTCTAGTAGTTGTAAGAAATGTTTGGATTCAAAGCAAAATCTTCCATATTGTCCAAGCAATGGTTAAACCCATTCACACTCTAGCAGTAATCTCAGGTCATGAACTTTCATATTAATATTTATTCTCTCTGGTGATGAGAAGCTGCCAGTTGTTCTTTAGTCAGCTATAGTTGTGAACCAATGACAATTCTCTATTTGAAAAGCTCTAATAAAAGACTTTCCCTACCACTCCCTCCTGCTTTGTAGGATTCTCATTTGTGTCCGTATTCTTGCATGTATCCGTGGCAGTCAGTAGACTTTCATAGGCAAGGATTTAACTGACTGTGACAGGTAGCCTCGTATTACATGTACTTGTTTTATCCTTTCTGGGAATTTGTTTTCTTCTTTCCTGTTTATCAGTTCCCCTGATTCTGGGGTGTGGAGTGAGGTTGGAGAGATGGGGTTGTGAGGAGATTTAAAATGTAGGACTGAGAATGGCTTCCCATCAGCAGCTAGTTTAAGATGTTTGTTGATTTCTCTGTTGGGTACCAGGTCCAGAGCTAACTAGCTACTTACCACTTTCTGTGCAGCTCCTTCAATGATGGTCTCTTATTCTGGAGACCTTGACTGGAAAATACACTTAGCAATCAGCAGGGCTCTTTGTAGTATTTGGCTCTGGTACCTAGAATATTCTGGACTGAGCCCAACATACTGTGATCTGCAGGGCCAGTGAAGCCAGTCCAGTGGGACTTGGAGTAGCAGCTGCTGGAGCAGGCAGTGAGGTCAGGGACAGGGAGGCCCTTTTAAACAATCTCTGAGAATAGTACTTTCTCCTGGAACTAAACTAGAAAGAATGAGGCTCACTTGAACCTTCCCCTCTAGGTTGTTTCTCTTTTCTTCGACTGTATATGACAGGAGAAAATATTTTCTTAGCAAGGTCAAAACAAGTGAGGAGAGAAGAGTGTGTTCTGGCTTATGGAAAGTAGGAAAAAGCGTGGAGCTTGGGGTCTGGCAGACCTGACTCAGATCTCAGATCAGGTACTTACCAGCTGTGTGGGCACGTTTTCTGGTCCCAGTTTTCTCACATGAGAAATGAGGCTAATAATAAAAAATATACAGGCTTGTAAGGAGAATGATATGAGTATAGGACCCACTATACAGTGGATGGTCAATATGTGTGGATTTTCCTCCCCAGTAAACACAGGTTGGATTTCCTGGAATGGGAGTCTTAAAGTTGGAGACCTGGGTTATGAGCATTAGGGTGATCTGCTCGGGTCACCAGGTCAGGGGGCCAGCGCTGATGATGAGACCACAAGTCAAAAGGAGCAGCAGAACTTTAGCTCTAAAGACACCCATTTGGGCACTTCGTGGAGTGGGAAAGCTTTGATACGCACTAGGAATGTCCCGCCTTTCTGTCACATGTGTAAGGAAAGCTAACACTGATCTCACTTCCTTATTGCCAAAAGATGACCCCTTTCTCTTTTGATGCTATTTGATGGCTTATTTGGGAAGTGATGATTGGAAAAAAAAACTTTAAGAAGAAAGGTATAGGGTCACATCTGGCTCCTTTGTGCACAATCCTGAACTGTTTTTCTCATTGACAGTCTTGCAGTCATAGAGGATTTATGTGATGAGAATGTGATTTTTTGGTATTCTTTGCAGAATTGAGATGCCTTGACGTAGAAGTCTTTTTGCCCCTATGGAATATAAATCCGATTAGGAGCTTTTTGTGCTCTGCCACAAATCATTACATGTCTACATTATGCTCTTATAAAATATGGATAATGACATGACTCTGTCTCCTAGGACTTTTGAGTGCATTAGCTAATGATCATGAAACCTTAGGAAATTTGTATGAATGCCGAGAGCTTTTGTAATTACATATTTGCATTATTTTGCTTGGCATCCTTGAAAGTCGTGCTTTCAAGGTGAGAGTACTTAAGTCGATTCCTGCTTTTTCTAATTGTAGAGCATGCTCAGAAGAAATAAGCTCAAAGAGTGCTCAGAGCAGATACGTTGTCACAGCATCTTGTGGAAACCCCAGAGTAGCTCAGGCAGGAGTGGTTTGGTTTGGGCTGAAGTGGAAGAAGAGCCTGAGATATTTGAAAGGCACTGGAGTTAGAAAATATCAGGACCTGAGGATGGCGGTGGCTTCCCTGAAAGGTTGTATGTGATCATGTCCCTTGGCCTTGTGTTCTCAGACCCGCCACTTTTTCAGCCTTTGTTCTGGGGGACAGTATATGTGCTGTACCACAGTGGGCCTCTGGATGTGGGCTACCGTTCTGGATCATGAGTCTCTGGAGTGCAGTTACTATCTTTGTATCCTGTAGGAAAGTCCAGGTTTTCCTCTTTTTCCCTCCAGATAATTATTTTCAGACTTAAATTCTTTAAAAACATGTCAAATTGTAATGTTCTGAATACTTTGAGTAGAAGACCTTTTAAAAAAATAATGAAGGGGGTCATGAATAGTAACCAGAAAGTATGTCATTCAGTAGCTGATGTTGTTTTTGTTTTATTTCAGGCAGTGGAGCTACTGCCGTGGTTCAGGCTGCCCTGTGCAAACCCAGGCAGGAACGTGTGGCAATAAAGCGGATCAACTTGGAAAAATGCCAGACCAGTATGGACGAACTATTAGTAAGTAACAGTGAGGGGGAGGGACATCTGCTGGCTGTTTTTCTTAATTTATGGGTATAGGTATGTGGAGATGGGTGGGAGGAGCTCAGGAGACAGCTGAGACAACATGGTTTTATCTCCTCTTTTGACACATGCATTTCTTAGAACATAGTCTATACCACTTTTTCCAACCCTGATTAATTATACTGTACCTTACCATGGTGTTGTAGCGTGTACAACTTAACCTCACTTGGACAGACAATGTTTTGCTCGCTCCTCATAATTCCGTGGTGGGCATGGTCTCAGTGTTGATGCTTTATTTATAAAACGAGGAAACAGACTCAGTTAGCTGTCCTAAGGTCATGTGATACTGAGAGCAGAGTTGGATGTGGAGCCCCTGGCTTTATGTCACATGACACAAATAGGAATTACTCCCCCAACAATTTGTAGGTCATTTTGGCTTTCATAAATTATAAAATCACCTACAAATTCCAGTTGTTCACAATACTACAGGATAGCTTGCATTTGGCTGATAAGAAGAGTTTGCTTTTTAAACATGGCACCTTGTAATTCTCATTGTAAATGAAGTACATCACATAAATAATTGGAGCTTGTCAGTGTGGATAGGACTCTAGCAGCATTGGTTGGTTGAAGGAACATTTGCTTTTGGCTTAACTGACTCATTATTAAATGAACAGCTTGGCAAGTGATTATTAGTTGCCCAGCAAACTGTGAAGGGTTTGAGAGTTTAATCTCGTAAATATAGTTGTCATCCTGCCTGCCAATTTTTTTTTTTCCTTTTGGCCATTTATTTGAGGATAATAGAAGACTGCAGTGCAGGAGTTAACTGATTGGTTATCCCAACATAATCCCAGTACAAATATTAGTCCAATAGCCCCATACAAGACACAGAGTATAATGACAGTTGGCTCCAAATGAAGAAGGCTTTTGTTATAGTCTACATTGGGAATGGAATGTCATTAACAAGAGCTTTTTGTCTTTACTCAGAATATAGCTTTTATTTCAGGCTTAATTACGGCACACTATAGTATAAATAAGACACAGGGATAAAGCTGTACTTTTCCAGATCTGTTTGGCCTTACATTTTAAATTACGCTACACAAGGCATAGATTTCACTGGGATTGAAGCTACAGATGGTCAGCTAAAACTCAGATTAAAGCAAGGGCTTCCACAATTTAATAATTAAAAAAAATACATACATTTAAGGCATTTACCCTCTTTAGAATGTCATCTGTTCTTTGCTCTTTTTTTTTTTTTTTGTTTTTTGGTATGTGGGTAGCTCCCTGACTGGGAATTGAACCCAGGCCGCAGCGCTGACAGTGCCAGCGCCGAAGCCCCAAGCCACCACACCATCAGGGAACTCCCTGTTCTTTGCTCTTATTGAAACAATTATTGCATAATTCTGTTGCTTGCTATCACTGTGACCAACAGTTGTGCCTTTGTCATCTGACCAGATTTCAAGGTCATTTTCCCGGAGTGGAAAAAGTGTTGAACGGACTGGGGGAGAGTCAGGTCCTGCCTTCGCCACTAACTCATTTTTTAACTTTAGTCAGGTTACCTAACAGCGCTTCCCTATTTAAAAAGAGACCTCTAAAATCCCTTTAGGAGCCCTCAAATTCTGTGTCTAAACTAAGTATACATTAATTTTTTTTTTTTAACTTGGGGTATACATTTAAACTTATGCACTGTTTGGAAATACCACTGAAGGTTTTGCCTGTGTATTTCATTGTGCTTTTCTATTGGAGGTCTCACAGCGATCTGTTTGCCGCCAGCAGAATACTATACAGAGTATATGTAAGGCTTGTGTGCACTATGCCTGATGATTCTGGAACCAGCTTTCTAAGGCTGTAGTCCCTGGTTTCTACCAAGTGCTCATAGTTACCCAAAATGTGCATGTTTTTCCTCTGCTGGCTTTTTATCAGCACTTGGCTGTTTATCAGCACTTGGCTGTTACTAATGGTAGATGTGTAAGGGTCCAAGTGGCGATCTGCAGGAGATGGTCATTTCAGGCCCTTTCCTCTGTTTTCCTGGGACCAGGAAGTCTGTCAGTGTTGTTTGGAGTTACTCATAATTCAGGCAGCGCTGTCTGTGTAAGGACTGGTGCTTTGGTGACTTTGTGCTTGGCTCCATTCATCTGAGGTCTTAGGATTCATGAGTTTGCTTCTTAGCAGTTAATTTATCTCACATTCTTTTTTTCTCCCCTTAATGCCTATGTTGTATCAGTATAGTGTATATGCATAATTATTTCTTTTTCATTAAAAAAGCATATTGTTTTATTGCTTTGAGCTTTGCTTTATCTTGAACCTTTTACCTTTTAAATTCTTGATATTTCTAGAGATGTGGGGAATGGCTGGTGTTATTTAGGATGCATTACTCCCAGGTCATTTGCAAACAATAAACATGGGATTTACAGTATAGGTTGTCTGTTGCTGCCAGGCTTTTGTGCCCTAGCTATTGGCACATGAGAGTGTGTGGAGCAAAGTTGATGTGATCCCTTCGATTTCTAATACTGCTGTTGCTCACACTTTTATTCTCTCTGTGGGTTCACATTTTGGCAGTGTTTGGATATCCAGTATCCTAATAATCCTTTAATTCTGTGTGTGTGTGTGTGTGTGTGGAGGGGTGTATTATGCACAGGTCAGTACTCTGCATCGTTTCACACTTTATGCCACGTGTTAAGTAGAAACCATTGTTCTTAGAAGAAACAATGGTCACTAGAATCGTTATCTTGTGAGAGTGTTATAGTGTCGTAGTGTCACAGTTATTAACTACTTGCTGGCTATTGGGATATCTGTCTCCCTTGCTGAAACTATAACACTTCAGACCCCCCCTCCCCCCAACCCTGGTTCCTACTCCCCCTTGCCCCGTCTCCAATAGTAAGGCAGGATATATATGGAGAGAGGTCAGATGTGATGGCACAGAAGAGTTTTGGACAACTGGCCTTGGATTCTGCTTCTCTATGGTGTTTGGGACTATTAATAGATTTTCATGTGGTCATGGAGTTCGTTTCAGGTTTGGGTTAAGAAAGATTTAAGTAATCTCATGACGTCTGAGGCAAAATGATAATTACAGTGCCAGCTTCTCTAAGGATGAAGGGAAGAAATGTTAGATGAGATCATTGGTGCTAAATAATTGGTAATTTAAATAAAATTTCTACTGTTGATATGAGTACTGCAATATGCCTCAAAGATGATTTGGTTTCAGATCTAATAGACATGAATTTATTTGGTAAAAATGCATTTTACACAGTGCTTGGACCCATTAAAAAGAATTACTTTTGGGCGTACACATGGGAGTACAAAGGTATATGCTCACTAAAAATTCATTTTATTTTAATAGCAATTTAAACACCCTAGAATAAATGTTTTCCTTGGCATCACATGAATAGCATTTAGTTAATCTAAACTAATTATTGTTTTATGTATTCTTTTAAATTTTCATGTATGTTTTGGTCTTTGGCCTTTAGCTATAACCTAGTCTCTCTAGGTGCGATCTTGGGTAATTTTCTGGGAGCCAAGCGGATATTCCTGGTCTCTTCTACATTCTCGACCATTCCAACCTAGATGCTGGGATAATTTCTGAGATTTGTTAATCCCATATTTGTTGTTAACCCAATAGTGATGTCAGTGACTAATTATAATTAGCTTAAAGCCCTTTGGGAGATATTTATAGTTTTAGAGCAAAACTTGTTAACTCCTTAATTATTAAACCCTACCAAAAGAGGGATTTTGTTCCTTGGGGAGCCCTTAGACCAGTAAATTGAGTCTACTCATTTTTGTGTTGTGTTGGTGGGATTTTTTGAGCTAGGGCTATCTTTCTGCACCCTTTCCCTCAATTTGCCTAGAAATTTGTTAGCAGATTGTTAGGTTCTCTAGTGTATATTCTATTGAGGGAGTTCTGGCTTTCTAATAGGAATTTAAGGCTTGCTAAATGGGTCTGGCCCACTGTCCTGCAGACTATAATAGTATGTTCTATGTGAAGATGGCCTTGAAGTTTCTTGAAAAAGCTTGGTTCTCTGGTTTGTGGTCAACCTCAGAGGTTAGGGATGCTACTCTAGGGCACACTTAGCTTCTCTTAAAAAACCATTCCATGAATGAAGAATTAATCTGGTTTTTCTGAAGCCGTCTATCTTTTCAATCTCTATCACCAGGTGACAGTGAATTCCAGAAATGTAAATAGTCCTTCTTTTTATTTATCGTAAAGCCTACTTTTCCAACTTTTGGGTCACTCTTTTTTATTTTACCCAGGGATGGCTGAACATTTTGGTTTATCATCATATTTATTTATGGTTTTTAGACTTTAACCAGTTCTCATATTTTAGACCTAATCATGGAAAACTGAGTAGCATTTTCTCAGTTTTTCACATACATCAATGTCATCAAAACTTATAGTTTAATTCTTAGGGACTGGAGAGCTATATGTGTAGAACTCATGGCCCTGGGGCCAGGCTAAGTGCTTGTTTCTTAAAAAAGTAAATGAAAAAAAATGTCTAGTTAAGTGATTAGGAAATAATATGTAATGATCATTAAAATATTTTAGTTTGTGATGAATGACATGTGATCAAAGTCATTTCAAAAAGCAATGGCTGCGCAAAAGTGATGAATGCTGAAACTTGAGTTAGAGGGCAAAGAGCTCCGCAGGTAAGGGGGTCTGTGTTCTTTACTGGGGTCTTGGTCTTTGGACAGATCAGTTTTACTTCTGGTCCTCAGTCTCCTCATCTATTTAATAAGGAATTCTACTCCATAGTAAAATTTATCACCAAAATTGTATGACTCTGTGTATTTAAAAATTAATTCTTTAAACAAAATCAGTTTAAAATTACTTGAATAAAAACACTGAATTACTAGCAAATTATGCTTTATAACTTAGAATAGTTACTCCAGTATTGTGGTGTAACAATAAAATCCACTGTAGATTCAAAGATTTGAGTATACCGTATGTCATCTGTTTCTCCTGTGTACATAATGAAAGAGTTTCTCAGCCTTGAACTAGAAAAATTCAGATATACACCCTGCTCCTCCTGTCATCTTTATAAAGGTATTTTTATTCATCTTACAGATAGCATTTGTGAATATATCAAGAGCTTTCTTTATTTTTCAGAAAAAAGCCCCTTATAGCTTTCTGCTATAGTGTTACTTTATTGATTGTTTCTCATCTCTCTTAATTTGCTGTTCCCTCCCTCCTCTTCCCCTCACCCCTCCTCTCCTCTCTCCCTCCTTTCCTTCCTTCCCTCTCTCTTTTTCTGTCCTTCTCTTTAGAGGAATGAATTAGCTATGATTTGTAGGTTATTTTGGAGAGTATAGCATTAGATATTTACTTTGCCTAATGGTCATTTGAGAGAATAGTTATCCCTAACTGTTATCTGACACAGGCTTTTCTCATCCTTTTAAAATTAAATTATTTTTGAGAACATCTAGTCAGAAGGATTTTTTTTCCCTTTGAATTGTTATTTAAAAAAAGATTTTAAAAAATCTTTAATATTGGTTAGGTTACCCTTCGTAACAATGCTGATGTTATGGACGTACAAGCTGGAGAATTAATTTCTGAAGTGATTTTGTTTAACATGGTTACCTCCACATCATTTAACGAATTATTTAAATGCTCGCAGGGTGTTGAATACATTTTAAAGTTGTATTTGGTTATCTCTTGCCTTTGGAAATACATAAATTTCACTTGATTGTGTTTGTAGATAGTATCTATTTCTTCCTTTTTAGATTAAATTGCAGTGTGGAAATGTGCCTGGGAGGTAGATGTTTCTCTGAGAATTTCATTCAAAGAATAATGCATCTCAGGGCTTAGCTTGAAAGCAGTGGTTCTGACCTTTGGCTGCACATTAGAATCATCCAGGAGATTTTGAAAACTTTTATTCCCAGGCTATATTCTAAACCAATTTACATCAGCACTCCTGGGACTGGGATCCATGCGTTTTCTACTTTTCAAAGCTCCTTAGGCAATTTCAGTGTGCAGCCAAGGTTGAGAACCCCTGCTCTAGCATTAAGTTAGATTTAGCACCTCCTCAGATTTAACTGAATATAATGTTGAAGCTTGAATAGGGTTGATTTTTTAACTAAGGCTGAGTAGGATATTTTGCCACCAATATCAGATAAAGAATTTACTTATAATTTACATAGTTGTGAAAATATGCTAATTTGGTTAAGTAATTTGGTTTAATATTTTGAATTCAGAATTCATTTAAGCTTTTTTTTCATTGTAAATCTCATGGTATTAAAGGACAAAAGAAATTAGGCTTTACCTTTCTCCTGAGTCTTATATTTTCAAACTCTCTCTCTCTTATTTCTCTTTGTTCTGAACCCTTTGCGTAAGTGTATGTTTAGATTCCTTATTCCAAAAGGGTTGGAGGCAACGAACCAGGATTCATGGAGTGTAACAAGGTGATGTAAATTAGACACAGGGTCAGATAACCAGGAGAAACATGGGTGGGGAAATGTAGACTCAGGAATAAAGCTAAAAATTCATGGCCCAGTGAGCTTTGTGTTTGTTACAGGACACTCCTTGAGCCCGCAGGGTACACAGTGCATTATGTGACATTTCTGTAGGAAAAGGTGATTGCTGCTGCCAGAATCTGTCTCGGTGCCTTTGAGGCTCCTTCAGGAACTTGGGGCGAGTGAGATTAGTGATCAGTATGAGGATGCTCACAGGCTAAGAGGGAACTGAGACATTGAGAGATTGACTTAACATTGGTATTATATGCCAGGCATTCTGCTAGGAGTTTCATAGATCTCATTTCCCTTATTTCACAACAGGCCTATGTAGATGGCATTATGAAGCTTCTTTTACAGAAATGGAGACTTGAGGCTCAAAGACACTGCATAACCTGTCCAGGTTATCAAGTCGGTCCGTGACATAGCCAAGCTTCAAAGCCAGCTGTGTCCCAGGATGTGGCTCTTCTTACGTGGCTTCTGCTAGGTCACATCCCTGTTATTCACAGTTCCTGTGGACAGTACTATTTATAGGAAAACAATTTTTTTGTGTGTGTGTGGGACAATAGCAGCCATCTAGCAGCATTAGAAAATATCTCATACATATTTAAATACAGTGTTTTTCATTTTTCTAGATATTTTTTGGGGGGGGTAGTGTTTTTTTTCTCCCAACCCATTATATTTCCAGAGTAAGATTCTCTGTGGTTTTTTCTTTTCTTTTCTTTTTTATTTATTTATTTTTTGTTGTTGTTGTTTGTATCCCCCACCAAACCTATTATGTCCAACAGGAGAGGCCTATGCCATGCACTGGTTTGGCAGATGTGGCTGGGCCGACATAGTGACAGTGTGTGGGTGTCCTTCTTTGATCTGTCTTCCACCCACCTCGCTCACAGCAGAGGGCTGCTGCGGTGGCTGCCACTTCAGTTTCAGCAGATGGAAAAGCTTTTTACTTGCTACTCCATTTTAGGTCAGTTTTCTCACTCTTGTGAAACTTCACTTATGACTTGTGATTTGTTTCAGATGAAGCTGCATGAAGCAAATCCAGGTCTTTAAGGCACAGGGAAGATTAAATACTGTGCCCTAGCTTGGTTTGGCACTTGGTGACATGTCTGAGTCTCATTTCCCTAGACTTCCAAGGGAGTCACTGTCTCTATTCCTAGGTATAGATTTGGCAAATGTGTTGCCTAGATTTGAGTTCTTTGAGTTGCAACTCTGACCTTGTGCTTCCTTTTCCCTTTGAATTTTTCACCCTTTTCCGTAGTTGTGAGATTCACACCACTTTCATGCTACAGTCGCCTTTCTTTCCAACTTGGCTCTCGTCAGGTCAGGCTCAGCGAGGTGGTGCCTTTGGGCCTGCTCTCCTGCTCAGGCCTGCCCTTCACCTTCCCTCCACCTAAGTGCCTCTCTGCCTGCCTTCTGCCACTCACAGTCTTGCTTTCTGGACCTGAAATCAGCATTGATTGGAAACCTGTTAGAAATGGAGGATTTCAGGCACTACCCCAGACCTGCTGCATCAGAACCTGTATTTTTGGAAGGTTCAGGTGACCTGTCTCTGCATATTCAAGTTTGAGAAGTACTACTCTAGATCACGCTTTTTCCATGGATGGTGCCCTAATTAAAGGAATAGAGTCTTAGAATCCACTCATTCTGCAGAAAGAATTGGATTAAAATGTTTCTTTTTCCAGTTATATCCATTTATTCATCTTTGGCCAATATTTTTGTCACTTTTAGAGATAGGAAGAGATGAATGTGTTTGGGAATAAATGGCTTTGCCTACCCATAAGTGAAATTAGGGGATTGGGCAAAGCTTGGGTAATTTAGCTGATAGACTGTTACCAAAAAAGGATTCACATAAACCCCTGTGAAAGTAGGACATAACTTATCATAGGGGTTCCATGATAGCACAAGGATAGCTATTTATCACCACCATTTGGAAAAGAAATTGAGAAAGTCGTTCTGTGCAAAGGCTATTTCATTCAAGAGATATTTATGTTTTTCAAAATGTAAAATACAAAAAATATGTAATTGTCTTTTTTTATATAATAATTCTATGATATTGTCTTAATTAGTTTGGGCTGCTATAACAAAAACACCAAAGACTGGGTAGCTTACAAACAACAGAAATTTATTTCTCACAGTTCTGGAGGCTGGAAGTCTGAGGTCAGGGTGCCAGCATGGCTGGGTGAGGGCTGTCTGCTAGGTTGCAAACTTCTCACTGCTTCTTCCTGTGGTAGAAGGGGTGAGTGAGTTCTCTGGGGTCTCTCTTATAAGGGCACTAACATCATTCATGAGGGCTCTGCCCTCATGATCCAATCCCTTTCCAAGGCCCCCACCTCTTAATACCATCAACTTAAGAATGTGGGGGCAACACAAACATTCAACCATAGCAAAAATGTAAATACAGTAGGCTCTCAGGTAACGGGCAACCGTGGGGACTGGTAGATGTGCATAAATGTTAAGTAGACGCTCTCTTAACTGGAACTCAAGCGACCAGTAGGTTGCTTGAGATTTTGCCGGTTGCTTGAGTTCTGATTAATGGAGAGTCTACAGCATATAAATTGTGTACCTCTCTCGAAGGCAACTAAACAAAAGGTTTAAATATAAAGTAAAATAAGGGTTGGTTAGGCACCTAATTCTTTCTTCTTTAAGAGTCTTTTTAACGCCATTTATAGAAATATTATAGGGGTTCAGTGATAGCACAAGGCAGAGTGACTAGTGTTTTTCACTAAGGCAGGTTTCATTATGTCTTTAAGTGTTAGAGGCTTTGCTGCATGGAAAAATTGTACAGTGAAATGGGTGGCGTGGCTGTGGTGGGCGGGCCCCATAGCCCGGCAGTGAGGAAGAATAGTGGGGCTGCACGGAAGGAAAATGTGAGGTTCTGAGTGGTCAGACTGCTGAGGCTCCACTCTCACCTCCCCACTCTTCTTTGATCTTCTCTGACAGTGCTCCTGGGGGTGTATTCGTAGGGGTGTCAGTGTCTCTCCCCCTTATTTTCTACTAAATCCTCAGGACCTTTAAATGTCCAGCTGGTACCTCTAAGACCCAGAATTTTGAAGAAATAGAGTCTGTTGAGTTATTGCCATAGATTATCTAAAAGAGTTTCTCCAAAAGAGTCTCTCCCTATGTTAATGAAAAGAGTTTCTCTCCCCCACCTTCCGCGCAAACACACAGTTTGCTCACTGTCATGTCAGAGAACTTGATACTCTGGGTAGGAAGTGATACAGGCCATTTAAATGCAAAGGGATAAAAACCAAAAACATGTTTTACCAGACTCTGACCCAACTTTGCATCAGTGCCAGAAAATTTTCTTTCATATGGGCATTGGTTGTTTATTGTGCATGTTGATTAATGATTTAAAGGTTTGACATTTGAAAGCTAGAAAGGCATTCATAACGCTGACTATCAAATGGTGAGAATGTGGAGCACACATATGTGGAAGAAACATCATTCTCCTTTGTGTGGACAATGGCGGCATCTATTCAAGCAGGACCCTACCTAATGCTGCAGGCCTTCAAAGTGGGCCGATGAGCAGATGCTCGTGACTTGAAATAGGAATGGCATGGGCAGTGTTCCATTTCTTGTTCAGAAGCATCTTCTCGTATCAAAACCTAACACCAGAGACAGATGGAAACTGGCACTCAGGTTTCAGATCTTGTTCAAAGGACTGGAGTTGCCGAATTCAAAAGTGTCAGATTTAGAAAACCTGTAATCAGTTAAATGGATGAGGGAAATGATGTGGGGAAAGTGTCATTAAATAATGGGAAGAAAATTAAACTATCTGATTTGCTTACAAGTTTGTCTACACTTAAAAGCATTTAAGTAAGTTTGTGTATTAAGCTGTGTATATATGTTACACATCACAGTATTTTGGCCAGGTTATCTGACTTACGGGGTCTTGGTAATTTGAACATTATTAGTACTGTATGTGCAAAGATTGGGGCCCAAATTGGAATTTATGGTCAAGCAGTTTTATGTAGCTCAAAGTTAACTAAATGCTTACTGTTATTGAAAATATTTATAGGGTGTGTAAATGCACTTTTCTTTCACTATAACTCCATAATAGCATAAATGAGGTTTCTTTGATGGCTTTTGGACCACCTGAGTTACACTGGTCTGATACCTTTGACTGAGGGGTAGCATTTGACTTGAAGCTTTATAAGAGTCATCGGGCAATGCCTTAAAATGACAAAACCAGTCTGATCTTGACTGTTGCAGAAAAATGTGGTTTATTGAAGTTTCCCAGTGGTCTACTTTCAAAGCTTTGTTGTTTTGTCTCTCTATCACACTTTTTTCTCCATAGCAGCGTTTCCTAAACCGTGACACCAAGCATTGTTTTCCTGCCTTGTTAATATGGATTCAACTGTGGCAGTTTATCCACTGCAGGACTTTTCAGAGCTTTTGACAGTACTTATGTCCCTTGTGACTCAGTTAGAGTGAGATTTAGTATCTGCTGTTCCCTGAGCTTATTTCATTTTACCAGTCCCCCTCTGCTCCTTCATTCCCTGGATGGAATATCTCCCATGAAGGATAGTTTGGGAAATGATACTCTAGCATAGATATGTCCAGCCTGAGGCCCAGGACGTCTTTGAATGCTGTCCAGCTCAAATTCTTAAAACTTTATGAGATTTTTTTGCGATCTTTTTTTAGCTCATCAGCTATCATTAGTGTTAGTGTATGTTATGTGTGGCCCAAGACAGTTCTTCTTCTAGTGTGGCCCAGGGAAGCCGAAAGGTTGGACACTGCTGCCAGCATTTTCATATGCATTTTCTCATTTACCATCACAGTAGTCCTGGAAGCACAAACTGCTCTGTTGTCCCCTTTTAGATAAGGAAGCTAAGACCCACCAGAGTTCAGGCTCGCACTGGGATGCAGGTCTCCTAATAGTTCACCCAGGCTTTTATCTCTCTGTGGAGGTCTTCGGTTCAGGTCAGAGGCACTTAGTCATGTGTGGCAGGGCTCTGTGCCGGCAGCGTTGGGGTCATCTGGGCAATCTGTAGTTTCTCTGTCCTGTGGCTGCTCCACAGGGCTCTGTGGCCTCCAGTAGAGGCCTTTCTAATTCTAGCAAGTTGATCAGGAGGGTCGGAGGGTTAGTTCTTAAAATAAAGGTTTAAGTAGCTCTGCTGCCTCCCAGGTATGCTTTTAAGTAGGAAAGTTAGTCGGACACTCACCTGTGGGTCACTTGTGTTTTGCTTCCTGATTTTCAATGTGTCGTGTTTTGCTCTTTTTATAGAAAGAAATTCAAGCCATGAGTCAGTGCAGCCACCCCAACGTAGTGACTTATTATACCTCTTTTGTGGTAAAAGATGAACTTTGGCTGGTCATGAAATTACTAAGTGGAGGTAAGTAGATTTTGTTGTCGTTTGTTTGTTTATATTTTTTGTGTACAAGCCAGCATATTGAACCAGATTTCAGATTTGATCTCCTCACTCCTGTATTTAAAAGTTTTGCTTGGTTTATTATTTGCTTAGAGCATAAAGTCCAGATTTCTTCACGCTGATATTCCAAGCCTTTCATAATTCAGCTTCACTTCTGGAATATGTATGTGTCTTCTTCTACCCTGGCATTCTTGGTATACGTTAGGCTCCCCCATCCTTTCTGCTCTCTGATGTCTCTGTGCCCTGGATCCTCAGCGCTAGATCTGTCCTTCCTTTTCCATGTGTTCATGTCCTTAAAAGGTCACCTCCTTTCTGCGACCACCCCTTACTCTCTTCGAAAAGATTAACCAGTCCTTCTTTAAACCCTTCGCTTTTAGCATTATTTAAGTCCTCAACACATTGTAATATAATGAATTGTTGCAGTACTGTTAAAAAGTTCTGTGGTGATGGAAATGTTCTATAGCTGTGCTATCCAGTTTCTGCTAGTTACATGTGGCCCCTAAGTACTTGACATGTGGCTAGTGTTACTGAGGGACTGAATTTCTATTCAATTTTAATTAGCCTGTATTTAAATAACTCAGGTGGCTAGAGGCTCCAGTGTTGGAGTGCAGATTTAGACTGTGGACTTCATGAAGAAAGCACAGTCTATGTACTTCTATTTATGAACCTACATCCAGTGGGTACTTGGTATATGTTGTCTCCATTTAAATGGAGAGGAACTTTCTGCATGCTACATTATTGGCTTGCAGTATTGATCAGAAGTGGCACTATTTTCATCTTATGTTTTCACTTGGGAAGGGAAAATAACATTCCCTCACTAGCCTCAGATCACTGAAGTTATAAAAGCCATGGATAATTTAATTTATAAGCACTTTTGCATTTCTGTATTTTATTTCTTTTCATCTTTTAACATTACTATTTGGTAGCTAATGATATTGATAACCGTTAACTTTATTAACACTCTGTGGCTAGAGCCTAGTCAAGGTGATTTACTTACCCAATTTCATTCAATGTGGACAACATCCTTGAACGGCACATGTCACCATCCTTGTTTTTCAAAAAGTAAAGCCTAGAAAGCCCTTTTGCTAACATCCAGCATACCCGCTTCTCTAGTGTGCTCCCTCTCCAGGGTGTCACTGCTACTTCTCTTCCTGAGACGCGAAGCATGGTTTAGAAGCCGAGGAGCACGTTTTGCGGTGCCTGGACGAAGCCCAAACTGGCATAGCCGGAATTTATGCTGTAGAGCCCATTTTTATCTGCAGACCCGGTTCCAACTAAGGCTGAACCCAGGGAGGCATTTAAATTTTTTCTTTTTCAAGAAACTATCTTGGATGGAGCAGAGGCCCAGAGATGAGATGACGAAGAGCGTTGTAATTGCCTTGAGTCTGCTTGTGTAGGTCTCAGCAGGGAGCCGGGGAGCCCTTACTTTGGCTCTGTTCCCAGTCTTGTCAGCCCTATTAGTCATTGTTTCCTTGAGTGCCTTCCTTGGTTTTTAATTAAAAAGGAAAGAAAAAAGCAAAAGGAAACCAGTTGGAGCTGGACTGCCGTGCCCAGTGTCAGGCCTGCTTCTTGGTTCTGTGGCGGCTGGTGTGTTATCAGTAAGATGATCTTAACCTGGCCTCGTCTTGTGGGGTCCACCAGCTCTGAGGAAACGAGAAATTCTGGGAACCTGGGATCCTACATGCCTCAGTTACTGAGTTCAAGCTGAGGATTGTACTCCCTCTCTTCATTTTTATCCCAATTAACCTTTTAGAAGCTTGAGATCCCCTGTCACCTTTCCTGAGGACTGGATAGGAAATTTCATTGTCTTTAATACAGTTTAGTCTCCTGGGTTTTGGGAGATTTTAAACAGGTTTCCACAGGGAAGGGAATGTGGGCAGATGTGGACTCTTGCTTACTTTTCTTTCAGGAGGCCAGAAATACGTGCCTGCTATGGTATATCCTTTTAAGGTAAAACTAAAACGTTTTTGGAAGTATCACTGTCTGAATGATCCAAAAATTCAAGAGTCAGTGAATCAACAGATGTTTTGTCTCTCTCTCTGAGGTAGAAAATATGCATTTGTTTTCTTCTATAGTATTTGGTCACATTAAATCTCTATCTCTTAATGAGGGGGTGGGTGGCTGGTCTGGTGTAGTAATATCTGATGGGGAAACTCAATCCACTTAGCTAATCGTAGCGAACCTAGAGCCAAATTTAGGCCCTGAGGCCCTGAGGCCAGCCATTTGTTAATTCTTCAGAAATGTTGAACCCCCAGGTAATTATGGTTTTTAAAATGGCCTGGAGGTTTGGAATATTAATTAATATGTGTTGAAATATGAATTCACAGTGCCAAGGTTACTGATGTGTTTATAGTAACGAAGTACATATTTCTTTGTTGTAAAAGTCAGTATATTAAGCATCAGGTAAGTGAAAAGAAAGGTTGCCTAGAGTCACAGAAAGGAATCTTCTGGCTATAAGCAGGGACCTGCTTTTTCCCTCCCCTCTCACCTATGTTCTAGGCATTTGGGGGAGCCGTGTTGCTAGCTCTCAGCAGTTCACTGCGTTCTTTTTCTCCTGACTTCCTCTTCCTTTCTTCTTCTCTTCTGACATCTTGAACTCCCTTTGGAGTAAGAAACCAATTTTCTGTCTAAGGAAAAGGGACTAACTGTTGTGAATTGTCCCTCAACAGTTTTCTGGTTCCTGACACAGAGTTGTCCTCACTAAAATTCAACAGAAAGTGTGTTTGCAAACTTGGAATTGAGTGTTTCTGGTCATGGGCTGCCAGGCAATTGTTTGTGTGCCTTGGGAATATTTGTGTTAAATAAACAGACAAAAACCACATTGGGATGCTCTCATTTTGCTTTCTAAATAGGGAGCCCGATTCTGGAAAGGTAATGAAGGTGCTTACCCAGTTTCTACAATTCTTCTGTCTGTCCACTTAGGTTCCATGTTGGATATCATAAAATATATTGTCAACCGAGGAGAACACAAGAATGGAGTTCTGGAAGAAGCAATCATAGCAACCATTCTTAAAGAGGTTTTGGAAGGCTTAGACTATCTACACAGAAATGGTCAGATTCACAGGTATGACCTCTGCGGAGATGTTTAAATTCAGCTGTTTGTGTCTTCAATCCTAGTTGGTAAAGAATATTAATGAAACACCAATTGCAGGGAGATAGGTATTGACAGTATTTCTAGCTTAGATCGGCTAAATAGATGGGAGGAAAGTACTTAAGAAAGAAAAGAGAGAATAAACTTTGATGAAGTACATTGGTATCCTCAGGACTGGTTTATCTGCTGTCACTGAAATGAAAGCAGAATATACAAGGTACTGAGTGGACTCATTAAAATATGTCATTAGCATACAGCTCTTGAAATACTGCTCATTTGAAATGGATAGCATTTCTAACTTTCTAATAAAGGCAAGACTGTTCCAAACATTGTAATATGTTAATTATTTTTACACAGTGGTGAGAGGGAAGGAGGAGGTGCGAATTTCATCTTCTTTTGTGACATAAAGTGCCAATTGTGTAGATAGCACAGTCTGTGAGTGCCTGATGTTTCGAATAGGTTAGTGTTATTTGAGGTATTAAGAACAGTTCTGGGGAGGAGAGTGCTCTCCATTTATTTATCAGTAGTATTCTCCTCCCCAGAACTGTAAGTGAGCTATCTGGTTAATGATACTTACTTTGTCATTTTTAAAGACTACTCAGCACACTTGTATATAATGAAGAAAAATATATTATAGACTATTATAATGAATATTTATAATCATTGTCTTCCCGGAGGAGAGACTGATGAAATCCATTGTTTAAGAGGCCAACAGCATTAATTTGGAATTGCACCACAGACAAATTTAAGTGGAAATAGAGTAGCTTTATATAGACTAGGCTTTAAATTCTTGATAAAATGATAGTATTGTGAGTATATGGATAATTTCTAATTCTATAACATAATATAAAGAATCTATCCACTATTGGTTTAATTAAATCTGCATAATGATTTCAAATAAAACATTTATTACTAAAATCCTAACCATCCCCAAGAGCAAACTGTAAAATCACAGTGTATCCATGTAACTTTTAAAATTAATAATAATTATGTCAAATAGCCGTATTATATGATATGTTTTAAAATTCCCTGAGTGAATTAATGCAATATAAAATCTGTACTCTACAATTTATTCTCTATTTTTCTTTTTCTAATAGGGATTTGAAAGCTGGTAATATTCTTCTGGGTGAGGATGGTTCGGTGCAAAT
Source organism: Lyroderma lyra (assembly GCA_004026885.1). NCBI lineage: Eukaryota > Metazoa > Chordata > Mammalia > Chiroptera > Megadermatidae > Lyroderma > Lyroderma lyra. The sequence goes on along the minus strand of PVJL010000081.1, from coordinate 503,203 downwards.
AGCAGGTATATCTGATGAAGATAAAAAATATTTATTTACAGAGGTGTGGCAGTTTTAAGGAATGTAGAATTGTTCCTAAGAAATGAATAATTATCTGTTTTAAGAATGTACCTGGGCTGATATGTGATGGAATGTTTGGTTTTGAGGTATAACATATATTTTTTATTTTGTTTGGTTTTGGTAAATACTGGTATTTTAGGACATAGACTTTTGATAAAGAACAATTTTAATTTTATTATATTTTGTACCTTTCAGATTGATAGTGGTAATACTTAAATAACTGCAAGAAAAGCACCTTTGAGAGTTTTTTGATGAGTTTGAAAGTTTAAAACATTGTACACATTAATTTAAAACCTTTTATTTCAGAAGAGGTGGCGGAAAGAATTGTGATTTCTTAAAATCTAGGGCTTACTTTTCTCTTAAATCTGGCTCTACCTGGCTATTCTTGACAGGTGGTGTGCATGCAGACAGTGAATATCTACTGAGTGAATGCATCAGACAAGTACTTTCTGTGTACAGAACCTCTCATGTTGTTACTGCTTCTAGAGTAACCTGAATGAGCTGGGATAAAATGTAGTCATATCCACACTGACTCTTGTTTTACCCCATGTCCATGAAGGTCTTTGTCAGCAGTCCACTCAACTATCACTGCTTTTGGCATTTTTGGCTGGATAGTCCTTCCCTATATTGGACTGTCCCTGTGACTCCAGGCATTAAATAGTACTAGCAGCATCCTTGGTGAGAATCACTCATCTGGCGTCTGTCGTTGAAGAATGTTGAAGTTTGCCCCAAACGTTCAATCAGACTAAGTGCCTTTTTTTTTCTTTTTGAGTTAGAATGGAAGAATCCTGTCTTTTAGCATAGGTTTAAGGTCTTCACATGAATTTAGTTATATAGGTCAGTGTTGATTATAGTCCTTGGTCCCAGTCTTATTTCTAGACAAATCTGAGGGTCTGGAGGGATTATTAGAAATGCAAGATTTTCAGCAGAAAACAAACACATGCCCAAGACCAGGATAAGCCTTGAGTCATCTCTTTGACTCATTGTTTGCCCCTCTTGGGGTGCCAGAGAACCTGTCAGGTGATGCCCTGGCCTGTAGGACAAGCACGTGCTGAAGTTTTCGGCTGCGTTTAGTCAGGTGCACTTAAGGGGACTGAATTTTATTTTTTAAAAGAGAGAAAAGATGCTTTGAAAATACAAAAGGGAAACTTGAGAATTTGTTTCACATCAAATGTTTCTTCCTTGAAGAATTAATTATGGAAATGTTATCTGTTGTTCATCCTCCCCTTAAAAAAGATGAATTTGATCAAATACAGTCATTGGTTTAAGACCACTGGGGAGGCACTCTGTGTATCAGTAAAGTGTGAAGACTTTGGACTCAAACTGCCCTGACTTAATACCCATTGTGCAACTTGGGACAAGTGATTGCATCTCTAAGCCTCAGTTTCCCCACCTGTGAGGTGGTAATGATAATGCCTATCATTCAGGAAGACACAGATTTTCTGTACAGCTATTAAAACTCCTGTAAGTGCTGCTGAGAGTTGCAGAGTGTTCTAGATGGAGAGGAGAAGCTGGTTGGCAATCACAAAGCATTTTTATATAAGCATTTTGGTTAAATTATCTGATAAAGTCCTAGAAAAAAAGGACCTGAATCTTTTCAGTGAATTGATATGATTTATTAATTTTATAGAAATACACACATTTGTACCTAATATTATATTTGTAATTTTGTTTTCTTTGTTTTGAAGAGGGTCTTCCAAATTGTATAAACTTAATGTTCATGAAACTTGGATCTACCCCTCCTTATAGGATTGTTATAGTAAGTACGTAAATGTGAGATATGCTTAGTACAAGCAAAAAGGTGGGCGACAGACAAGGACAGACAGTAAAAGCTTATTCATTGTTTGGGATAGCACCAGGTTGGAACCAACTCTGGTGTCCCAGTTAAATATGATATGTGGCGTGTGTACATTATGGAATCATCTATATTATGGAGAATGAAAAGCTCTCTATGCATGACATGAAAAATCACCAAGCTACTTGGTTAAGTGACTACAATAAGCTGAAATATAGTGTGTATAATAGGCCACCTCTTGTGGAAGCAGTGAGGAGAAATAAGAATCTGTATATATTTGTACAAAGAAACACTAGAAGGATAATGAGGAAAGGGGTAAACTGCTTTGTATATACCTTTTGTAACATTTTGATTTAAACCATGTAAACGTCTGACTTAGTAGCAGAAATGAAAGGAAATGACTCAGTAAACTTAACGAATTCTTGATAGTCAAAGCCATTTTTAAACCTTGATTGCAAACATTTTCAAACGTAGCCCAAAGTAGAGAGCCAATTGTACCCATCACCTGGCTTCAATAATTATCAGTCTCTGCCCATTCTTGAGTCATCTGTATTCTCCCTCCCTACTTTGGTATTTGTATTTTTATTATTAATACTGATATTTTTCTTGAGTCATCTAAGTTAGTGCATTATTCATGTATATCTTGTCTTCAATCTAAAAGGTGTCCCTTATTCCATAGGCTAGAGGCAGTTTGAAAAAACGTACTTCAGATAAAATAATACTAAAAAAAAAAAAATACTTAAACTAAACAAGTGACACCTGAAAGAAATTTGTGGCCAAAAGCTTCAAACCATCCAGCACTAGAGTAATCTAGTTGTTAACAGTACAAGCTCTGGCTGGGATCATCAGGCTTGGTTGAAATTCACCACACATGACCTTGGTCAAGTTAGCTATCCTCTTTAAGACTCAGTTTCCTTAAAGGGGAATATAAATAAAACCCACCTCATCATCTTTTCGGAAGTCCAGTGTGGCTCTTTGTATCCAGTGCTCTTACTGGTGGCTAGCGTATCACTGGCATGCAGTAAATATCAACAGCTGCTGCCGTACTGTGATTGTTGCTGCTGTTTCTAATACTGCTATTGCTACTGTTACTACCACCAGCAGCATCACGCCAGCTCTCCCTTGCGCTGCCTGGAGGTCATATGCACCTCGGAGGTGTTTTGCAAAAGGTTCAGCTCTGAGGTGCTTTATGTTATGAAAAGCTAATGTTTATCAATTCTGGAATTTAGGAGTTAACTTGTCATTAATCTTGCTCTAAGCTGATAAGCAAGTACAACTAACTCATTTTCTCTGTTTTGTGGTAAAACGATCATTTCTCACTAAGAGGATCAAAATAGCAGTGAACTGCCTTTGAAACATGGAGATGGGTCTACGCATGCCTTATTCTGCCCCTTGTTCCTCTGCTGGTCACCTCATCCCATTATTCGGGTCAGATTAATGACCTGAGCCCCTTCTCTGGGCCTTCTAGAGCACATCAGCCTTTTCTTTTTGTCAGTTAGGATTCTGTGAGGTGAGGTTTCCTGACATTTTCTCTCCCTCTCCGGTCTTTGTGTTTTCTCCTCGCTGTGAGTGGTGGTGTTGAGTGTAACCCAGTATGCACTTGCACTGTGGGGCTGCTGGGTTCCAAAGAGCATGTGCAGAAGCCACCACCTGGGTGGCTGTGGGGATTAAGCGAGTCAGTGTATTAAGTGCTTAGAACAGTGCCCAGCACGTAGTGAGGACCTTGCGTGCAGCCACTCTGGGCTATCCTTGGCACCCTTTTTGTGTCTGTGACTTCCTGCTTGTGTAATAAATAACACAAACTGGAATTGCCATTCCCAGATGCATAGTGGTGGGTTAACAGACATTTAAATTGCAGTGGCTGCGTCTCTGGTGCTGTAGCTTTCTAGAATTCACATTTAATTTTCTCAATATTCTCTGACCTGAGCACACCATTGAATTCATACGGTATTTAAAATTAATTCTTTTGTTTGTTTGTTTGTTTTAAGTGCCAAATAAGATTATCGCTTTAAGAAAATTTGGACTGGTTCCTTGGAACGGGGTAGATGCTGCTTGCTTTTCCCATTTTATAGGAGTGACTGCTTGGTCAGGCAGTTGGTCACGGCCCAAACAAAACCCAGAACCAGGAGTCTTCAGGTCTTCTGCTGGCGTTTTATCTGGTGGGTGGAGATTTGGAAGCAGAGACTCACCTCAGCAGCAGGGCTATCCCATCTCTTCTTGTTGCTACCTATTATATTTGGACAAATAATACACTGTTTTCACTGAGACTGTGCCCTCTTCCTCTTCCATCTTTCTGTTCTTTAAGCCTAATTTTTTGAAATGAAAGTTAAACAGGGGAGAAGTTTGCATTTATTTCTTTGAATGTAATGTTTGTGTACTTTGAGAGTATTATCACGAGCATTGTTTTTGAAAAGTATTTTTGCTAATCTAATAGAAAAAACATAACTTTATTTTTTAAAAAAATCACTCACTCTACTGTATATATATTCCCTATCTCAGAATTTTTTTTTTAACTGTTAAGTTACTGGGGTGACATTGGTTAATAAAAGTTTCATAGGCTCCAGGAGTGCAATTCTACAGTGCATCGCCTGTGTATTGTGTATGTGCTCACTTCTCCGTCCATCACCGTATATTTGAGACCCTGTCCCCTCCCCCTCTGCCCCACCCCTACCCTCAGACAACCACCAACCATTAAACTATTGATTGTGCCCATGAGTTTTTGTTTCTTCGTTGCTTTCAGCTTTGTGTTCTTTTCTTTTTTTTTTTTTTTTGCTTTTTGGTATGTGGGTAGCTCCCTGGCTGGGAATCGATCCCAGGCCGCAGCGCTGACAGCGCCAGCGCCGAATCCTTAAGCCACTACACCATCAGGGAACTCCAGTTTTGTGTTCTTGTCAGTTTAATATCAGACACGTCTATGGCAGACATTTTAGTTAGAAAAGTGAAAGAAGGGCCCTGTTTGGACCACAGAAAACTCGCTTTATTACGCAGCCAACAAGTGTGGTGAATAAGGCTAACATGCTTGGTTCTGTTTCCAACGATACACATTCCGTGGGAATTATGTACATTTTTACTGACTGTGGATGTAAAATGAGTAGCTACTGTGTATTGAGTGCTTCCTGTGTGCAGGCCAGGCTCGCGTGCTGAGCGCTGTGTGACTCATCCCCCTCACCAGAGCCGGAGGGGGATGCTGTTTTCATGCCCATCTGACAGACCAGAAGCTAAAGTTCTGAGAGGTTGCCTCGGCCACGTGGAGAGTACGTGGTGGGGATTCTGGCTCCAGAGCCTGTGACGTCACATCTGTGAGATTTCCAGAGAGAGAGTCCTACATCTGGATTGAAGTGATCTCAGTTTTGGGTAGGAGCAACAGCAGTCAGTAGCTCTTCTATGTTTCTACATGGGGGAAGTAGTCAGCATCTTTTGCCCCTTGCTTTTTCAAGTGGAGACACATAGCATCACTGGTAAGGTTTTAGGGGACAGGAGAAGCAATCATCTGAGGTGTCATTTGATGCAGAATTAAGCACTGTAGTGACAGCACACTCTTTTCAGACTGGAAAACTTAAGGTTTGACGTAGTAAATGAAAACCTGAGGACTGCCTCCTCAGGGTTTAAAAGAAAATGCTTTAATTCTAATGATTTGTTCTGTGCTCAGACAACCCGTATGTAGGACTTCCTTATAATAAACTTCGATAGGGTACTTTGGGAGGTGTAATAGTTTTTGCTGTAATCAGAGACAGGAACAGTGGCTGTTTGAAAGTCATGCTCTTCCCACGGCCTAGAATTTTATTTTCCAGTTTGATACTCTGTCATATTTTCAGGAAGAGCTTAATGCTTTATCTGGCAAGTGACTAAGCCTGTTTGTCTGGAATTGATGAGAAATGCTGTTCTCAGCAAACAGAAAGTCATATAAAACAGATCCCTTTGGGGTGGTGACTACAAATCCGTTTATCTTAGGATTCTTTTTAAATAGTGACCACTCTTAATGTACTTTAAAAATGTGATTTCAAAACATTTGTTTTCTAAAGAACTTTCTAGAAACAGATTCTATTACATCATGTAAGGTAGAGCTCATGCTTATTTTCACTTTTTCCATGTAGTTGTGTATGCATGTGTGAATGTCAATTTCCCCTTCCTTGTTTTTCTAACAGGAATCAAATCTGGTACTGAGCTAAGGCAGCCTAGAATTCTAGGAAGGTATCACGTCTATCTCAGTGTATCTGAGGCTTAAGCCCTAGGTTTTTCACTGTCTAAGGCACATTGGTATGACTTTGGGTCCATCTTGATTTTCTGGGAGGCAGATTATATCCTTCGTCAGCCTTTGAATGCGTTTTCATTTTCAGTCTGTGTCTTGAACAACTGAAAACCCTGTGACTAAAACTTCTGCTGAAAACATGCAAGTAGACGTCACTTGCTTCCTGTACTCAGATATTATTCTCAAGGAGCCATATGGAGGTGTGCAAGGTGGTGGAGTTTGTATACCCACAACTGCTAGGTTCTTTGGTTGTCTTTCTCTGTTCTTTTTTCCGCTTCAATGGGAAAAAAGAGAGTATTTCTTGTAGGGAAGACAGGTTGCTGCTTCAGGCAGGTTATGGGCTCTCTGTGTGTACTCTAATTCGTAGCAGAAAGTTCAGAAAGCCTCTGAGGCCTTCAAGTCAGGCGATGATGCCATTGTATATACAAGTGTGTAGGCTCGGGCACCAGATTGTTGTGGTCACATGCTGGCACTGCTCCTTCTAACCCTGTAACCAAGATCCGTAACCTCCCTGCACCTCATCTTCCACACCTATGCAGTGGGAAAATACTAGAGCATCAGTTCCCAAGTGGTGGTATGCCTTCCCCTGGGGGTATGTGCTGGGCTTTTCAAGAGTACGTGAAAAATAATCAGTAATGGTGAAAAAACAGAGTTAAAAAATGTAAACATTCGTTATGGAACAATAAATGAATGTTAAGTTTGAATCTATGTTAATAGAAAACCTGCAAAATTAGATCACGTTAGCGAATGATGATGGGTAAGGGCGTGGCTATGAGCCCTTCCCCCGAACTATTCTTCTACCTGTCATTACGCAGTTTCAGAACAATCCATTTGCAATGTTTCTAGAACTTCCAAAAGCAAACATGCAAATACAGCTGTTGCCAGACTGATCAGTTTAGTTATTGACTAACTAAAAGTAAGGGCATTTCTTTAATCATTATTCTTTTCAAGAAGTTTTTTAATTTAATGTTTAAATACTTGATCATCATTATCAATATTTAACTGAGTTACGAATATTGTAAAATTAAATCTGTAGTTTGTACTTTTAGTGTAGTAATTTTTCTTTCCTAACTTATTACCTCATTTCTACTATTTTACATTAAGATAGGTACTGAACAAAAGTGTCAGTATTTAAAAACAGCTGTTTTAAAAACAAGGGGTACAATTTATAGAACTGGGTTTAAAAGGGGTACACAGGTGGGAAAAGGTTGGGAACCACTCTACTAGAGGGTTAAAGGAGTTAACGATAATTCCATTTTAAAGTTAGTTAGGTCATGTTGCTTTTGTTTTGAAATGGGGATGGTGCCCTTTAATTACTTAGGGCATTGGAAGATTGCGAGGAAGCCACCAAGGAGGACAAGCTGTAAGCACTTCATTTGACCTCCTGCCGTAACGTTTTACTCTCCCTCTTTCTTTACCCAGTTGATTTCCGTAATATCACTAGAGTGAAAACTTTACAGTGCAAATCTAACCATATAATTCTGTGGCATAAAGTTTAAAACTGTTGCTGATGAAATATAGCCCCAGTTTCATCATATGGCATATGAAGGCCCTGCCTGTTCTTCCAGTCTCCTCCACCAGTGCTTTGGGCTTCATTTCTTCGTGATCCTCTTTCTTTACCTGGCTCACTTCTTCTCTTGCATGACTCACTTAAAGGCATTCTTTCCTTTAGGAACCTTTCCCCACCTGTTAGCCTACCAGCCCCACCCTCACTGAAGCATCTCGCCCTGGTTTCTTGAAAGTACTCTGCTTTACACACTCCCACTAGCTGGCCTATGACATGATACCATATGAGGTCTGACAATTAAGTTCACATCATTTTAGAAAAAGTGCTACATATCTCATTGATGGATATCACTATGGTCACCTTCAAAGTACTCCCCTTGGGAAGCTATGCAGCGCCTAGTCCACTGTTCAAAGCAATTCTGGAACTCTTTGTTTGGAATGGCCATGGGAGCTGTCATTATATGACCCTTGATGTCCTGTGTCATCAAAATACCTTCCTTTCAGTATTTCTTTTGTCTTCGGGTAAAGAAAAATGTCTTTGAGGGCCACAGCAGGTGAGTAGGGAGGGTGTTCCAATACAGTTACTTGTGTACTGGCTAAAAACTCCCTCACAGACAGTGCCATGTGAGCTGGTGCAATGTGTGATGCAAGAACCATGGAATTGTTGGCAAATTTCATCTTTTTAACACAGCCTTTTCAGCACTTCCAAATGGTAAACTTGGTTACTGTTTGTCCAATTGGTACAAATTCATAATGAACAATCCCTGTGATATCAAAAAGGTTAGCAATATCGTTTTGACTTGTGATTTGGACTGACAGAACTTTTTTGGTCATGACTGACTTCCTTTGTATACTTTGACTCTTTGTTTCAGGGTCATGTTGGTACACCCATGTTTCATCACCAGTGATAACACGGCCCAAAACATCATCTTGCCTTTCCAAAAGGTCTCTCCTTTGCTTTTGTTCCTCAGTGAGCTCCTTTGGGACAATTTTTGCCATACCTTTCTCATGTTCATATTTTCAGCTAAGATTTTCTTAACCTATCAGTGTTTACTTGATCTGCTATGCTTTTCACAGTCGATGGTTTTGACGCACAATTCCATGAATTTTTGCAATGTTTTCTTAAATTCTGCTTGTTACTAGCCACCCTGACCTTTCTTCATCAGTGATGCTTCCTCTCCCCTCAGAAAAATGTTTAATTCATTTGTACATTGCTGTTTTCTTCATGGCATTATCCCCATAAACTTGGACTTATATATCCCTGATTTCAGTTCCACTCTTGCCAAGTTTAAAAAGAAATTTAATGTTTGTTCATTGCTCTAATTCATGCTCTGACATTCTCGTGATGGGACACAAAAACAGGCAGCAACAATAATGAATGTCATTCAACAAGACACTGCTACACGTCAACACATACACAGCTGTGAGACACAGATATACCAGGGTTATGAAACCTTACCCGGCTGTTTGTACAGTGCTGCCTACGTAAATGCACAGTGGCAAGTTTGTGAACTTAATTGCCGGATTTTGGGTACAATGACAGCTCTTATGGCTATTCCAGAAAAAGAGTTCCAAAATTGTTTTGAAGGGTGGACTAGGTGCTGGCATCTCTGCATAGCTTTCTAAGGGGAATACTTCAAAGGTGACCATAGTGATACTCAGCAATGAGGTATGTAGCACTTTTTCTAGGATGAGTTCATGAAATTAATTGTCCAACCTTGTACATTCTTTTTTGGTTTAAGTAAATAAGGACAGCAAATTAATTGACCCTCTGAATTTTGGGGTCTTGATAAAAATGGTAACATTTGTGAATTCTGTAGCATGAACAGAGAATGCAATCAGTTCTGGAAACTTAGTTTTCCATTCCATCTTTATATCATCAGGGAAAAATACTGGGGGAGACTTTAAGGAACTTTCTCCCATCCTTTAACAGCTGCTGGCAGTTGTTTGAGAAACAGCTTTAGGAAGTGTTGCTGGGGTGAACCCAATTGGAGAAAATCACTTTGCTCTGCTCTCCTGCTGGAATTTTTCCTTAGCTATGTACGTCTCAGCTGCATGGTGGACGGGGTTGAGCTTCAAGGAAGAGCGTCTAGGAGGACATGAGGCCTCAGTCTTCCATCTCCCTTCTTGCCCTCCTCCCTCCCTCCTTTCCTTCTTGCCTGCCTTTAAAGGCCTTATGTGTCATTATTAAATTAAATTTTATATAGTACCACAAGCTGTTAAGGTCTAGAAAAACAAGAGTTTTTAGATTAAGAACAGGACAATTCAAATCATTTCTTTGCTGGATCTTTTTTGTGTTTTTCATTTATTTTTCTGTCTATAAGAACCTGTGCTTGTTATAACCAAAAAATGGTTCTTCCCTGGTGAAAAGGTGAACTTTAGATATTTGGGTTCAGTGCATCTTAAGTGGTTAGCTGAAAGATAATTTATTGGGCATTTTACTGTGTTCTGGGCACAGCCCTCTAAGCTGATTAACAGTAGTAAGCAATGGAGACATCACATCTACTGTCATGGAGCTTACAGTTTAGATGAAAGAGACATTAAATAATTAACTATAGAATTTCAAAAATTTGTAAGCAGAGAGAAATGCATATAGTGGAGGAATCTAAATTAGCCATAGTAAATCTAGTTTAATATAATAGATTGTCCTGGGGATAAATCTTAAATATGTACTGTAAATATGAGTGATTTAACAATAGATTTTTTATTAATAACATAAGTTACTGCATACATTATAAGCAGATTAAAGATTTTTAAGAAATGTAAATGGCGTTAACATGTATTTATACTGTATGGAATGTAATTTAACACTGGATTTTACAGTGTATACTTGAGGATACCAGTAGCCAGGATTATCTAGTCCGCTGCGGTCACTGATTTACCTCATGCCCTCTGCCAAGTTCTTTGGCATCTATCACCTGTAAAATGATGATGTTGGGTTCTTAAGTTTCCTTTCAATTCTACAGTTGGTATAACTACTGTACAGAAGAACTCTGTAACCCCCAGGCCCCCAACACACTGCCCTTCTCACAGTCTTGGCCACTTCTTTGATTGACAGCTCCATGTTTCTATTGAATAAGCCAGAAATCTCGATTTCCTTGAGCCTTCTCTTTCTCTTAGACCCCATGTCCTGTCCAATTTGTTAGTAAATCCTATTGTTAACGATGTCACACCACCTCCCCTGTTGTCATCCTGGTCCAAGCCATGGTCAGCTCTTGCCTGAGTTATTATGGTCTCTTCCTAAGAGGTGCTCTTTTTCTGCCCCTCCCCTCTGTGCTCAGTTCTCTACGTGACATCCAGAACGATGCTGTTGGACTAAGTGAAAGGCTTGGGAGGCTTGTGTCATGCTTTTACTCAATACTCTCCAATGCCTTCCCATTTCAAAGTGAAGTCACACTCCTTGTGGTGGCCCACCAGGCCTTATAACATCTGGCTCCTCATATCTCTTGACCTAATTTCCTGCTTTTTCCTGTCCCCCACTCCACTTCAGTCAAACAGGCCTCCTGCCATGCATGTTTCAGCCTCAGGACCTTTGCATTATCTGTTCCCTCTGTCTGGAATACTGTTTTCAGTACGTCTTTAAGATTTTTGGCTCACATGGCACATCAGTGAGGCTTTTATGGCTATCCTATGGTAAATTGCAGCCTTCTACGTGCTCATCTATTTTTCTTCATTGTACACATCAACATATTCTCTATTAGTGGTTCTCAGTGTGTGACACTAGGCCAACAATATCACCTTGGGAACTTGATGAAAAGGCAAATTCTTGTGCTTTTTCATCTCTGGACCTACTCAATAAAAAATTCTGGAGGTAGGGCCCAGTAATCCGTATTTTAAGGAGCCATCCAGTGATTGTGACACACACTAAAGTCTGCAAACCACTGCTGTATGTTATACTTCATATAGTAAGTAGTTGTTGAATGAATCAATGGACATATGACTATGTAGTAAATTTAGGTTAAAAGAATACTGAGCAACAGAGTTTAATATATGATCCTCATATTTAGCTACTTTTACCAGAGCAACTTCAATTTTTTTTGGTGGGGGGGTAGTTCCCTGGCTGGGAATCGAACTCAGGGCGTGACGTTGAGAGCACCGAAGCCTAGTTACTACACCACCAGGGAACCCACAAGAGCAGCTTTAAAAACACCCTTCCTACCTCCCACTGGGGAGCCAGGGAAGAAGGGGTATGTGATTTGGGGATTATCTGTGCTCTTTCTTTGTCCACTATATTAACTGTGTTTGACCACCAGTGAGTTCTTGGTCATGTCTGTAGTTGAACTTGACAAGGCTGGCTCTTGCCTGATACCTTCAGTCCGGCTGGCCTCCATCCTTCCTGGCCCCCGCTCTCTCCTGCTGCTGCCTCCTCCCCACAGGTGTGGCCTCTGGCTGCACTTCTCACTGGAAATTCACCTGCTTTGGGAAAGGGTTCTGTGACTCTTACATCGATGGGCAGATTATCTGCAGCTTGTTATTACCTTGCGCGAGTGCTCTACCTCACGCTGTGTCTCATTGTCTATATTCATCAACTGGACCGTGAGCCAAATGTGAATTGACACCAGTCACCGGTTATTCTTCTGTCTCTTTGTGCCTTCTAAGCCTGTGCTGTCTTGATTGTGCAAACAGCTGAGGAACTGGGGAGGGAGTGGCAGCTTGTGTAGACTTGGCATTTTTACCAAGAAGCTTTCTGTTGAATTTTTCCATTAATTTGTCTATGGACAGATCATTGTAAATTGATGTTGATTCCATGTACAAAGTGCAAAAAAGTGCTAAGAACTTCTCCCGTACGAGTAGAAATATGGCGTATTTGAAGGAAATCAGTTCATGGTAATTTCGAGAGTTTATCCACAATAGACACCAACCATGGGAAGTTTTGCTCTTTGCTTCTTTTATTTTGAGAGGTGAAGCTTTACCTTCAAGGAATAAAAAGAGGATGGCGTCTGATTTCTTTTGCTGTCAGAAAGGACTGGAATTTCTCATTCTCTGATGTTCCAAAGAAGGTCAGGACTGCCTCTCTCTCATTAGTAGATGGGAAAAATGAATTTGTCTAGAGCAGCTGAGAAGTGATTCTCTGGGGTCCAGATGCTAGAAATATGGCAGATTGTCTTTTCTGACCATGAATGCATTGGACACATGCTGTAGGTGGGTGGGAGCTGCAGCCTCGAGAGCCAAACGAGGTTCTTAAGCACCACTTGCTTGTAAGAAGGAATAAATGGAATTGAAAGTCTGATTGGGGGCAAAGGAGATTGGGTGGAGAGCAAGGATTTTATAAAATTCTTTTCTTTTTTTCTGTCTGGTTCCTCTTGCCGAGTTGGTTGTCTTCCTTCTGAACAGGACAGGTGGTGTGTCCCAATTCACACTGAAGTCACGTATGAGTAATTGATTACTAACAGTAGATAAGGTGTGTACATGTTTTAAGTGACTTGCTTAAAAGATGAGTGGATTCAGTGTTAATTACTTTAATGATATAATGATACAACCTGCATACAATTGCATTTCAGGAGTTCTCATGGGTGGCTGAGAAAAGAGTAGTGTTGCAAACATCTGTGCTGAGAATGATACGCAACCCAGTTGATGTCCTCTGTGCCCTGGTACCTCCAGTAAGCAGCTGTTACTAATGGACTGCTAATAAGTATTATGATTATTAAGTGCTTTCATGTACTAAAAGAGAATTTGTACAAATATGAGTATTCCCATAGATCTGTGCCACGTGTGTGAATTTGTTTGTCCTGCTTGACCCATTAGGATCATTGGGTCAGACAGTTCTGTGTAGGATGTGATTTTCATTTTTAGTATAATAGTCCTTACTAAACCATAGGGGATATTTTCCAAGACTCCCTGTGGGTGCCTGCAACCACCGGTAGTGCTGAACCCGATATATACTATGTTTTTTCCATACATACATACATACATACATATGAGAAAGTTTAAACTACTCTTGCACTTTGGGGCCATTACTAAGTAAAATAAGGTTTACTTGAACACAAGCACTGCAGTTATGCGACAGCGATCTGTTAACTGAGGTGGCTCCTAAGTGACTGTTGGTGGGCTGGTAGCATATACAGCATGGATACACTGGACAAAGGGATGATCCATGTCCTGGGAGGGACAGGGTGGGATGATGAAGGATTTTCTCAGAACGGTGTGCAATTTAACGTATGAATTGTTTATTTGCGCAACTTTCTATTTAGTATTTTCAGACCACAGGTAACTGAAACTGTGGGAAGTGAAATCCAGGATAAGGGGGAACTACTGTAGTACTCTTGTACTGACTGTGTCATAAGATGCGTGAACGTGCACTAAACTTTCTTCCTTCTGTTCTCTTGCTGCTACTGTGGTTCTCTTCATCTCAGAGGTGAAAGATGGAAGCTGTGGATGGGCTGTACTTTGAGGTCTTCCATTCATACCATAGTATCCAGTAGGAATGCAGTACTCCCGAGCAATGCTTCTCCAACCGGCACATCGAATCAGCGAGAGATCTTGTTACATTATAGGTTCTGATTCAGTAGGATGAGGTGGGACCCAAGACTCTGCATTTCTTGAAGGCTCCCAGATGATGCTGGTGACTCAGGTCTGGGGGAACCTTACTTACTATGAGTAGCAAGGATTTAGACTAGAATTTTGAAGGTACTTTTCTCTCCTAATTTTTTAGAAATGTATTGTTCTGTTTCTGGAATGTTTATGTAAGCAAAGCCTCAAATAGAAACTATTGGCAAAAAAGTGAATTAGACTCTTCTTGGAGTATGGTTTTCCCCCTTGAGACGCCTGTGCGTTTATTTGTTTTGGTTTTGCTCCTGGCATTAAAAGCCATGCTTAATATTGGAGCTGTTTAAAACTACAAAATTGCACTGTGTGCTAAATTGCTGATATTTTACCAACTCCTTTTGGGGATTGCAGTGGCTTTGGCCTCTGATGCAGTAGTTAATCCTTAGCCGTCAGGAAGTATGGTATGAATAAACATGGCTGGCTGGGGAAAGACAGGACTGTAAGATTTAGGAGGCCTTTGGGTATAAGTACCAGTACACTTGACTGGCAGGTAATTAAGCAATACAGACATTTAATTATGTCACATAACACAAGTCTGGGGCATTTGTTTCCAGGGTTGGTGCAGCAGCCCAGGATTATTAGAGAGGTCATGGGCTCCTTTCTACTTCCTTTTCTGCACCTCAATAATGTTGGGCAACATGTGTCCCCATGGGCTGCTCTTGCTCCCAGCATCCCATCCTCACACGATAGTGTCCCAAACAGGCAAGGGAGTTGGGAGCAAAGGAGCCTTGTAGGGTGGTTCTTAAATTCAGGTAGAAAATTTCCCCATAAGAGTGTGCACCATGTTTTATTTCTCTTGGATCTCATGGACCAGAACTGGGGCAGAGCCTCAGACCATTTCATTCACTGGTGGGAGGAACCGAGCACCTTGTTTGGCTTACATCAGTACAGTTGATTTCCTGAGGCCTGGCAAACAAAATCAGGATTCTGGTAGAGATGAATAGGATATGGCCTTGAGTAGGCAACTGAGTGTGTGCTGCAAGGACTAATCTTATTGAGAACCTATCATATGTATTCTCAGCTCCTCGTTTTATAGCTTGTGGAACTGTTGCTCCAGGAAGCTAAGTTAATTAGCAGGGAGTGTCATTGGGACCACACACAATGCCTCCTCCGGTAGAAATACAACTCCTTCCTCCTTACTGTGTTTCCCCCTCACTGCCTCTCCTCTTCCTTTTAGTTCAGAGATTGGTGGTGGGAGCCTCACTAGAAAAGCTCAGGACCCCATAGTATGCCTCTGCATAGGGGCTTCACATTCCACACCAAGGCTGTCACTATTTGGCCTCTTGATAGTTACGTTCACATTCATGATACAAGGAAACAGCACTATTAGAATAGTTAGAAAACTGCTCCTCTGAGCAAAGTGGCATTATTTCAAGAGGAAAGCAGCCCAGTGAGTGTTGGCAGCTGTTGTCCTACATGTTACCACATCCTGACTTGGCTCCTGGGGCTCTGAGCACTGCTTCTTGTTCTGGGTTTGCTGAGTTCTAGCATTGAGACAGGTACCTAGAGGCGTGGCATTCACCTGGAGGACTCGGTGTGTCCCCTCTGCCACCTCTGAGTCAGTGCTGCTCTGAGCTCTCCCCAGCCTGGGTTTGCAGGAATTTCCAGCAGGCACAGGGAACAGCCCTCCAGTTTCCATCAGCCTCTTCTTGCTCAGAGGTCTGATGACGCTGTGACGATGGCAAGGCTCCAGGACAGTGAGGAGTTTTTCCTATTTAATATAAAAGCAAAACCAAACAGGAGACATGGTAGAAAAGGCCAGGTTTAATTATACATTAAAAAATAAAAAAAATTGAGAAATGTTAAAGAAACCAGAACACCGTGCTAAAAGATGGAATAATTGGGTAAGCATTGTAATCATAAGGGACAGCACTGGAAACCAGTTGGCTTCCACATACATGACAAATTACGGCCAGGGACGGGCTACCTTACTGTTCTTCCAGTGCCTTGTAGGGGGAGATTTTGACCAGAGGGTGCTCTGATCAGAGCTGCACTTTAGGAAGGTTAATCTAGATGGAATAAAGAGTCTGGATTGCAGTTGGCAGAGGTAGGCCTCTGACTCTGTAACTGCAGCAGCCGTGACTTTTCCTAGTCTGTGTTTTCTTTCTCTCTCTGAGAGAATGGGGTTGGGGTCGGGGAGAAGGGCATCTAGGAATTACCAGTAAACAGAAGATTGGCATCTTTGATTCTGAGTGTAGTATATTGGGCATATTAGCATATTCTTATTCGTGCTATTTAGGTCATGTAATCGTCGCTTTGTTTAAATTCATGTCCTATTTTCCCACATTAACTCTCACTAGAAGGCCAGGATTGTGTCTAGGAGTCCCATGGTGTGTAAACCCACAGCGTTTAGGCGCTACTGTATACACATCCCATGCTTGCTGAAGGTAAGTAGGGTGCTGCACCGCTGACACATTCTGCTATAGAGTCAACCTAAAAAGAACAAACTGCATTGTTTAAAACAAAATAACTTTCCATAGTCTTTTCCTAACAGAAGGAAAATATTTACTTCTGTTTTATACCCATTATTACATAGTTTGCATATTTGAAATAATAATGTACTTCTTTATATGCTTCTTTGCTCAGTCAACATTGGTGGTATAACATTTTCAGGAAACCTGTGCGACTCAGGAATGCTCAGTGCTGGCAGCCCTGAAAAATGTTCCTTGGAGTTTAGAAGTACATTTCAGTTTTGCCAGGAAGGTCTTGAGAGTCTCTCATAAGAAAAACAAAACAAAACAAAACTGGGAACCAAACCAAATTATGAAGGAATTGTTTTTTGATGATGTAAATATGACATTTAAGATTTCACACAAGAGCCTCAAACTAGTTTTTCTGTGTTGGGTAAGCACAATTCGATCTTTGCCCAGGGAAGAGCTTAGGAATTGTGGAGGATTAACCCCATTATTCCAGTTTGTATTTCTGTTTCAGTACCGAAAAATACACTGACTTTTCCCAAAAAGGTGACTGAAGCAAAGTGATTGTGGATTTTATTCAGACCCTCTGTGACATGCTGTGTGGTCTATGGCACGTCACCTCCTCTTCTTTCTTTTGCCTCCCTCTCTTTCAATTCCAATATTCACTAAAGGGAGTGTGTTATCCTTTCCATTTCCAGAGTCTCTATTCCAATACCGACCCTGCGGATTCTCCTCCTGGGCTGTAGCCACGATCTTCCCCGCCTCTGGTTTTCCTGCTTTCCTGAACAGTCGCACACCATTGATTTCCCCACCATTTCCTCTTCACTAGAGAGAGAGAGCACAGCAGTGGCCCTGGGTGCAAATTGGATCATGCACAGAGCCCCACACTTGGTACTCAGGACTCTGTGGTTGGGCTCCCTAGCAGTTTCATTGTTTCCTTGCTTTTCTAGATCATGGCCTCTGGCGGGAAAAGAGGCTGCAGCTCTGGGGGCTTCCGCTGCCCCAGCCCCAGCCTGCCACCTGGAGGTCTGAAGGGGTCAGCGTCTGCTGTAGCCCCTTGTGAATACATTGCAGGAAGCTCTGAACTATCAATTGTTGAATTGACTCAATCCAGTTTTTACATGCAGAACTCGGGCTTCTTTTCACAGACAGTAGTAGATGTTGGACGTAGATGTTGGACGTAGGTAGGGGTTGGCCGCTCAGCTACCACATCAGGCCGAAGTTTTAAGGAAATCAAGTTCCAGACCCAATTTTGCCATTCATTAGTAAGCAAACCCCTAAAGAAGTTTCAAAATTTGTGCAGTAAGCTCAAGGAAATCCCAGCTCTCTGTCCTTCTAGGTGAAGGAAAAATTCACTCAAAGCAGACATGCCATATTGTATTTGGCATCTAGAAACTACCAGATACAGAGCTGATCATGGCTTTAGCTTACACTCGGGCCTAGCTGGATTCCTTCTTTCTATTCATGCAAGCGTGAGGAGTATATCTAAAACATTTTAGCTACTTTCTGTGTGCGACCTGCCTTTTCTTTCACCGTTTCTACGTTTCTAACATGCATCGTGCCTGTCAACAGGTGACTGTTTTCCCCAATAACAGCTCCTTCGGGGCATTCACCTGGCCCATACTTACAGATACAGATAACAGAAATACTGCCAGCAGCTGCCTCTGGCATCCTGGGTCAGAATGCCCGTTGACTACCCGCTTTGCAGTATCACAACAATAACATTGCATGGTGTGTGTTGGAGTATTTTAGGTAAATTTTAAACATAGCAACACAGTTGACAGACTGGTTTTGCAGGCTAAATCAGATGGGCGGACCTGCTTTATTTTGCTTTTGCACTTGAAATAAAAGTGAATTTATTGTAGCAGGAACAAGAAAGAGAGGTTTTACCTAAAGACCTTGATACTTGGCTTTCTCTGGGAGGTGGGGGACATCTGCAACGTCAGTTCTGTGTTCCTCTCTGGCAGCTTTCTTTTCCAGCTGAATAGCAGAATCCTGCTTTAGACCTGGGTGGGAGGGTCCTGAGAGTGGGCTCCTGGGAAAGGCCCAGCACTCCCTCATGTTTCTTTATGCTCAGACTAAGTCGCAAGTGCTCTTAATCACTGAGACTGTGCTGTTGTTTTTCAGGACCCTCTCCCTGCCTTTGTATTCCTGCCTGGCCCCTGTAGGTGCTTGAGTTTTTGACCCTTGCAGCTGTCAGTTTTTCTTGTTGGCTCAACATTTGTGCTTTGCTCATGCTATTTCTTTGGCATGTCGTTTTCCTTTAGGCTTGCCTATCCAAATCTTAGCTGCACCTTCAAGGCCAGGTCCAAGGACCACTCAGATGCAGTTGACTCTCATGGCTATCACCATCCGAGCTCCTTTGTTTTTGATTTTACACATTTATTGTTGCATATCTTCTCCCTCCTATGTGATAATATTCTTAAGGTCAGGAAACATACGTTTCTCAGTATTTATATTTATATTTAGCACTATAAATATTAATGCTCACTTTAGGTACCTTATTTTTTAAATGGCAGAGATTAGTAGCTTATTGATCTACCTAACAGTTATTGTAAAGCATACATGGTCGAAAGAGGTAGAAGAGTGTTATAAAGATGAAAGTAATATAAAAATAGATGTAACCAAGAAGGCTGATAAACAGAGGCTCAGACAGGTTAAGTGTCTTGCTGGGTCACATGGTTGGGGAAGAGTCTAGTCTTTGCTCTAACCACTGTGTTATCCACCCTTGCCAGTTAGGGCTGTGCTGTTTCCTAGCAGATGTGCCACTCTCCAAATCATGTAGCTACATGGCAAAACCCTGCTTATCCTTCTCAGGGCTTAGCATTCACATAGCAAAACAAGACAATTCCCAAAGTTACTTAAATAGTCCACCACAAATTAGGCAACGGTGATGCTGGGTGCACATCAAACTAACCACATGCTGGCACAAGGAGGGTTGTGAGAAAGCCCCAAGTCACCAACATTCAGAAAGCCAAAGATGCTTTCGTCATTAATAAGTAAGCGAAATGTCCTCTGCTGATAACCCTACACATAATGGAGGGGGCAATGTGGATCGGACTGGACAATGACAGGGCATCGGGAGCAAAGGCAGCTCTGGTGAGGGCAAGGGTGGTGATGGTTCAGGGAATAAAAAGTAAGCTGTTAAGCAGGGCTAAAGCTCAAGGTCTGCATTTGGGAGTAGTGGTAGACAATGCAGGAGAGGATAGGGAGTTTGATTTGCGTGTTGTGCTGAGGGATTGTGACTTTATCTTGGGGAAGGAGGGTGCCTTTAAAGACTTTTTAGGAGGGCTCAGGTCTGGTTGCTGGAACATGGTTCTGGGGAAAGCAGGGCGGTGGTGACGTAGGAGCCTGCCACAGGAATCTTGGCTTAACCCAAGGCAGTGGCAGTGGGGAGGAGAGAAGTAGATGGATTCCAAATATGTGAGAGCTTTTAAAAAGTTACCAGGATGACAGCTTTCTTTCTAGTGCGAGATGCAGTTATTCTGGAGACCGGAAGATGAGCTGGCTGACTTTATGTGCAGCCTTTGATTCCATGTTTCCAGAAAAATGTTCATGGTTTCTGACTCAAGTGTATCTGGCTCCACTCCCTTTGGCTGGATAGATGGACCCCTTAGGAAACAAGGACACTCTTCACTGTTCTGCTCCGCCACCTTCTCACTGTCACATGTAAGCTGTCTGTGCAGCATATACCAATTTTCCTGTTGACACAAGCACACGATGTACTTAGGTCAGAACGTTCTGTTTCTCAGAACATGTAAGTCTTTTTATATATACATTAGCCAAAAATAGGAGCAAATTGTTTATTTTTTCTATAGTCATGAAGGTGAGTAGATGTGAAGGTTGGTGTTTCTTGATTATAGAATTTTTGTGTTGAGCTTTAAAGCTGTTTAACCATCTGTTTATGACTTTAAAGTGGGTGTTCTAAGGGAAGCTATGAATAAATATGTGAATTATGAAAGTGAAGGGGTATTGTCAATAATGAATTGCTACTATATATCTTTCTCAGCTGTTTTGCAGCTTTCAAAGCTTTCATGTAATCATATGGTATTTTTAAGAAAAAATAATCTAATATTAAATACGGATTTTTAATCTGGATTATATCTTTTAGGAAGAGACTTTGGGGTGGCTTCAACTGTATTTAAAATTATCTGTTTTTCCTTAAAGAAACTTTTATCCATATCTTAATTATTTACAGATATGTATTTATATAATATTATCATGTTACAAAATTATTTTAATAAAAATGAAATGTTGGTCTCATTGTTGAACTTCTTTTCAGAAATATAAGTTAAGTTGAAGTTAATATTTTTGAAAGACATACCATATTGTCTTTCTCCCCAGCCAAACACATGATTCAGTTCATCTAGCTCTTCTCTAAGAGAGTGAATTTTATCCCCTTCTCCCTGGTTCATGGGTTCCAGAGATTTTTTTCACAAAGCTTCATTTTTCTGACCACAGTATAAAAACTCAAAGAGTTGTGGAGTTTGGCACATATGTGTAAATTAAATTATACAGCATTTTCAAAATACATTTCTCAGTCTTAATATGAGAGTAGCAGTTGAAACAAAGACTCCATTTGTCGAGTTTTTCTTCCTTTTGCTTATAGTTGAAATCCATTAGGAGTTGAGTAAATTTTAATGTAAATAAAATGAAACACGAAACATATTTCAACCCAGGGAACAGTGTTATTGCATAACTTAATATTGTAGACCTAAGGCAAATGCTGATACATTTTTTACCTTGGTCTGTATTTGATGTTGTTCTTTGGTAATTGCTATCATCCTGGCGGTCAACAAAGGGTACCAGCAAAGGAGAATTATATGAGAGAAATTTGAAGGGGCTCACGTTGCAGCATTTTGAGGTGTTGACTATACTTTTTAAATCACTGTTTACCAGCTTACTATCCAGTTGTCCTTGAGTTGGCTCTCACTGGTAGGTCTACACTAGCCCTAAGAAGTTGGTACTTATTAACTAATTTTAACCTTTAGTAAAAATTTAAGAAAGCATGCATTAATAATCATGGGGTATTCCCTTCTCTGCTGTCAAGTACAAACATCATTTTTGCATATCTGCATGCATGCATATACAGTATGCCTAATTAATTCATTTTCTCACCAAAAGAACTTCTATATAATGAAATTATGTGATGAAATGCTAAGAACAGTATTACGTCATTCTACAAACCATTCCATCTGTACCTAGGAATATTATCCAGAAAGAAAACATTGAAAAAAAAAGAACAACCTTTGCTGATTGAGCTTTTCCTTTGTGTTGATTGCTACATACAGGCAAATGTGGGCATGCCTGCTCTAGGTACCTGAGTTTGTGGCGTTGCCACTATGATTTTGGCCAAGGTATTATAAAACACTATTTAAGCAAAGGCATGGGAATGTGGAAGATGGGTGTCATTCATCTTCTATTAAAAAAAAGAAAAACTACTCCCCAAACATTGATATGGAATTAAAGAGGCCAGAAAATAATCATAATAAAAGAAAAACATAAAAATAAACCACATCACATACTACTAGTTTTACTATCTCCAGTGCTTTTTCTTATAAACTATTTTACGAAATGAATCTTAGCTAAAAGCTAAGATTTTTTATATTTAGAGTTTTGGGAATGTGTTTATATTTTTTATTGATGTAATCATTTGTGGTTAATTACGACTTTTGATACCTTTTTGGTGGGAAATATAATTTGGTATGCTGAGCTTTTGTCTTGGGGGGCTTGCCGACCCCTTATACCATGATAGTGTTCTAGAAAGTATAGGGAGGGTGGATGGCAGGACTGCCCTGGTGTATACCTAAGAGAGCTCCATGGTGTCCAGGACAGTTAGTTCATCACCATTTGTAAAAATCACCAGGAAAGAGATGTTCATGAAGTCAGAATTGTAAGCAAAAATGTCTTACATAGAATAAGGGTGATTTTTTTTTTCTTTTCTTTTCAGATTTTGGGGTAAGTGCATTCTTAGCAACAGGGGGTGATGTTACCCGGAATAAAGTAAGAAAAACATTTGTTGGCACCCCATGTTGGATGGCTCCTGAAGTCATGGAACAGGTAAAAAAAAAAAACGTGATGTTTTTATTGACCTAGTCCACTAGTACATATTAATACACTAACATTTCATTCAAATCAGTCATTTAACTAGAATACGTCATATGACTAAGACTTAATTCTGATTGCTGGGCCTTAGCAGACTAATATCAAACATGTGCATGCACAGCTGTGGACTTCCAACCTACTATGCACTTCATGATATGTAACATGCGGTGTAATGTATTTTTCTTGGTTCCTTTCTTAGGTGAGAGGCTATGACTTCAAGGCTGACATGTGGAGTTTTGGAATAACTGCCATCGAATTAGCAACAGGAGCAGCGCCTTATCACAAATATCCTCCTATGAAAGTAATTACTATTGGAAATCACATGGCGGGTTTGAAATGTGGTTTAATGGAATCTATTCTGTGGTTCTCTTAAACATAGTCATTTTTGTCTCAGACCTGGGGAGAGTTAATGGAGGAATGCAGCCAAGTAAAATGTTTTTGGATGTTCTCAGGGAGCAGAATAGGACAAAAGTAGTAGCATGCCCAGCTCTGAAACTTGCTTTACATTCCTACTTAGTACAGAACTGATGAAAGAATGTGACCAGGTTGGTCCATGGCGGCCGATAGCTGTGACAAATGCTCGTAGCAGAATATCCCCAGCACCCCAAGGAAAGTCTAAAAGTAGCTTATAATGATAGCATCTTTGCCGATGATTTCCCAAATCTTCAGGCCTTTTTCCTTTTTTTTTTTAGTGGTCTATAACATTTCACCCCTGTTTCTATATTCTCATGTTGGTGACTCATCTGAAATAAGTGAGCCCAGTGTTTTTAGGAAATAACATACATTTGGATACTATTTTCAGATTTTTGTTCTTGTTTCTTTCTGGCCCACATCATTATTTTTCTCAGTTGTTGAAATGGTGGTATCAGGGCTAACTTACCCAACTGGATTTTGCTTTGAGTCTGAAATAGTTGAGTGGAAATTATGATGGTATTTTACAGAGAATATGGTCTGTGTGTGTTTCAACTTTTGCTAGGAAAATATTGGAAAACAGTAGCAGGATTAAAAAAAAAAATCCGAGGATAAAAATCTTAAATAATTTTGCTGATTAAAAAGTTAATACTTTCTTCTTTTTGAAAATCTGGAATTACACATAAGAATAAAGAAAACAATCATCCATAAATCTCATCAACCACAGATGATTCCTGTTAAGGTTTTAGTATGGTTTGTTACACTGTTTTTCTTTATATATTTATGTATTTTTTAACATAATTAAGATTTTGCTGTGTATGTACATGCCTAATTTTTTTACTCAGTTGAGGTATGAACAATTGAAAGGACCTTTCAGAGGAAAAGCACTGGAGCAACTCTGAGCACTTCCTCCCCCATTTGGTTTTCCCATAGGATTTTTCTTATTTCTTGTTCTCTTTCTTCCCCTCCTTAGCGTTTTCCCTCCTGAATCCACAGTCGTGTTGCGAATCCCAGCCTGAAGTCCTGCAGGAGTTTGCTTCAGACTCTGTAGTCTCTCCACTTGCTTCTATTCACTATTATCCTCCACAAACAATAAACTGTCACTTTAATCCTTCATCTATTCACACCTCTGAAAGTGTTTGAAAAGAGTCTTGGCATGTATAGCATTTGCATAAATTAAAGCTGATTTATGCATTACTGAGATTTACTCATCTTACAGGTCAATAATTTACTGCACCTTCTTTTTTGTTTTTTAAGCCAATACCTTTGATGTTCGTGTGAATGAGTGGAATTTTTACCATTGTGATCTGAAGCTGTATTTCGCTTTTGGTTTGTCCCCCTCCAAGAAAGAGCAGCATGGCCTTTTGCTCCGGTCATTGTTTTTTTTTAGCAATTCACTTGTACTCTGGCTCTCTTCCAATGTGATGCACTCTCGGTTTTGTCAAGGCTTTAAGCAATTTTCTGTATGTTTTTTCATTTAAAAAAAAGGGGAAACCATGTGTTACCTCTTGGGATGTTGTGAATTTATTTTTAGGGTTGCTAATGTTATAGAAGCCTGGAGCACAGGCAGTTCCTTGCTCATGAATGACCTATGCACGTGAGCATTCCCTGCTACTCTGCCCCTCTCTGCATCTCCCCTCCGCCACCCTCTCTTTCAGTCAGAGCCCCAGTCTTCTCTAAGCCCATGCTGGAGCTACGTGCTCCCCGAGGCTGTGTGAGGGCCGGTTCCCAGGAAGCTCTGGCCCCATTGCTTTGGGAGAGCATTCTGAACACACAGCATATTTTGTAAGTTCTGTCAATGGAATAACAAAAAGGTTAAAGGGCACTTGAACAAATTTGCAAAGGGAAATGAATACTTTCAATACGCACTTTCTGGGAAGTTAAAATCATGGGAAAACATGTTTGTCCCTAATTAAAGTTGGTCTTTGATACTTTTGTGAAAAATTAAAAACTCAGTTGTAGCAATTGCTATATTGAGGTTCCATTTTTATGTTTGTTTCTGCTGCAGGTGTTAATGTTGACTTTGCAAAATGATCCACCCACTTTAGAAACAGGAGTAGAGGATAAGGAAATGATGAAAAAGTACGGCAAGTCCTTTAGAAAATTACTTTCACTGTGTCTTCAGAAAGATCCTTCCAAAAGGTATGTCAGACTTGGTGGATGAGTTATTGACCTGGTTTGAGTTACGACAAAGCTTTGTTTGTGGATGGGGAAAGGCTGTGTGAGGACACCTGAAAAGTACTTGTAGTTCAAGGGAAATACTACTCTGGCCCCCAGATTACCAACCTGTTAGTGGAAGACAGTATGAGTCCAAAAGGGAAAGGAGTGAGTGAGGATGGGGGAGAGGCAGAGGAAATTTATAGTGTTAATAAGATTCACCTTGCTTGTTAGGTGTGGGCTTTGTCATCAAAGGAAATGAAGTAAAACAGTAATCAAAAGAAATTGGCAGTGGGGCATTCAGAAGCTGAGCTAATACTCTGCGTTGTGTAGGTTGAGCTGACCTCTCAGGATTTGAGTGAATATCCTGCTAGCTCCAGTCTAAACCAGGCAGAGCTATTGAATTTTGCATGAGCTTCCTTTTAGTTGCAGAACAAGTTGTTTGTACTGTTAAAAAAGATTATCAGTAAAGAAGATTAAGATTTTTACATTAGAAAGATTAATCATACACACAGAAGCAAATGGTTTTAAATTAACTTTAGAATTTCCTCTTTTTTCTCAGGCAGTTGGTCTGCACTGTATTGTGTCCGTTTTCTGAATCTGTTTCTCCTGTCTTCATTTCTGTGACTTTGCGGTATTCTGGGTGGTGATAAGAGAGCAGGTGTCCTTTATCACTTAAAGGAGAATTTTAATGATGTGAATCACACACTGGCCTGGCGGGGGTAGAGTCCCTGTGCAGGGCTTGCTTGTGTGTGGCACCATCCTGACATACAGTGAACGTAGATTACAGGCCTGCAGAGGACTTGGAGACGTTACCTTGCTAGAAACTTTCTTTTTCAGGGAAGGACCCTGCTTTTCGAAGGACCCCTTTATCCTTAACTTAAATTCTTTATGAACCTTAAGCTTTTTACCTTTACACAATAATCTACTATTTAAGTAGGCTACCCTTCTCAGTATTTATTCATTAAATAGTTTCCATTAGTTTACCCATTCTCTGTACCTACTTTCTTCATTCCTTTACGTTTTTCTGAATGCAATTGCCTTGAATTTTTTCCTGGATCAATTCATCTGTCTCATGCAGCCATTAAGCATTAAGAATTTTGAAATTATTTATTGTGAAAGGGATGATTATTTCTGTCACACCTGTAGACTGTTTCTGCTTAAACATCTCAGTTGCTCTTTATATTTGATTTATAGGTCTTGTTTCTCCTCTGAAGCTATACGAATCTTTCATGAAGATTACGTCTACAGCGTACTAGTGGGTGAAAGTGCTCTTAGATTCTAATTGTTTTCTGCAACCCTAGCTTGCCTGCCCCCTGTATTTGGTGTCATCTCCAAACATAAATTTTTGGCATCACCAGAGAAACAGAATTTAAACCTCCCAAGCCCAGTGAGGGAAGTACTTGTCTCTCCAATGAGCACTGGGCTGTTACTGATGGTCTTTGTGATTCTTGAACTAGTTGAGATCCCACCTAGTGGCGATGATGAGTAATGTCACACAATTCCACTTCAGAGAATGATTCTGTAGGTTAGAGTTGTTAGTGTCCTTAATGATATTACAGTGTCTTTCTTTAGGATATTTGTAATTTGGTCAAAATAAACTAGATTAGGTCATCATATCTTCTGTTTAACAAGCTGTCCTTGTTTCTTAATAATCTGAGAAGTCTTTCCATGTTTTATTTATTATATGAACTCAAATATCAGGTGCCCACTACCCCAATACCCCTAAAATTTTAGAAAAGAGCTATACACTCATATTTTTACAAAGCCTTTCCCTCACATTACTCTTAGTAGCATTATTGATCTACAAAGTGTTAATAGTTTTGATAGGGTAGGTAGAAAAATAGAAATGAGCAGAAGGAGAGAACCAGCCTGGCGAGGAGGCCCCCTTGCAGCTGCTCTGACTTATCAAAAAGATATGTCCTCAGAAGCAGGAAAACGCCGGCGAAGGAGGGACAGCGTCCCGCTTATCAGAATGTGCACCCTGCTTCTCCGGACCATACAGTTTTAGTTTTGCCCCCTTTTAATGAGCTTCTCAAATAAATCAAGAGAAACAACCTTGGGAATTGGAGGACGGGACACGCTAACAGAAGGGAGGAAAGATTCTGGGGAGGGAGACAGGGGCACGGTTGTAGCCACAGACATAAAAACCCTCACGCAGTGTAAGGAGAGGCGGCTCCCCTCTCCGGTCAGCCCGCTCCATGTCTCCCAGGGTGCTTGCTTTACGAATAAACTTGCTGTCCTATGCTCGTGCAGAATTCTTTCCTTCAAGAGGACAAGAACGGAGGAACAATTGCCAGTCCTGGTAGCAGTTTAAGGACTTCTTTTAGATATTTTCTCTGTAACACTCTGTTTTCACTATTGTGCAGTCACCCTCTATAGCACACCCATAGAGTGTTAGTGGCACACAGACTTCCCACATGACTCTTCATTTAATGAAAAGACATGGATGGCAAAGTTTGGGGGTGGGCAGGGAAAAGCTTCATGAAATGTGAGAACGGTAAAAAGGCAATATTGTTTAATGATTTAATTACATAAAATATGTGTTTGTGACCGATTTCATAAG
The DNA here is from genome assembly GCA_004026885.1 of Lyroderma lyra. Lineage (NCBI taxonomy): Eukaryota > Metazoa > Chordata > Mammalia > Chiroptera > Megadermatidae > Lyroderma > Lyroderma lyra. The sequence goes on along the minus strand of PVJL010000081.1, from coordinate 475,391 downwards.
TAAACATTTAATGGCTGCACAATTCTGAAAGAAATCATGATGATTTCCCTTCTCTACCTTTGCTCATGTTGTCCAAGGGTCCTTCTTCCTCTGTCCCCCTTCCAACCCCTCCTTCAACACTTGGTTCAAAGTCTCCACCCTCTTAGATACCTCCGGGTGAGATTCCTAGCTCTACTTTATCATTGTCTGTATGACTTGGTTTCCTTTTCTGTAAAATGGGCCTAATAACACCTACTTCACAGGATTGCCATGAGGGTAGAATAAGATAATACACTTAAAATGGACAGCAACATGCCTGAGGATTCCCACATATTCACGAAATTGGGATTGCCATTTGTCATTACCTTTTTCTTCCTGGCCAGATGGAATGTTTGCAAATTTTAGTTTTCCTACCATATGTTGAATACATGTCTCTCATGGGTCTTACCACACTGTGTACATATAGTGATTTACATATCCCGTTTCCTCATGAGTTTATAAGTTGTTTTTTGGAAGGAGAACCTATGCCACTCATCTTTATATCTTTTTATCCATAATATCTTGTCTGTCTTCCATATTCAGTGATTTTTTTTTTGAATAACTGGAGACAGTTGGGTGCTAGCAGCTTCGGAAGATTTGGACTTATTGAGAAGAGTTTTGCAAACCAGATTCGAGTGGGTTGAGGAGTGAATGTATGATTTTGGATCATTTATGTTTATTTTTGTTGCCTGCATATAGATCATACACTAGTAATCTAAAACCACTTCAATGGTACTAAAACCCTGGTCTTGCTTAGTATCTATTTAAAATGAATGAAAAGGGACAGTGACCAGGACAGACTCACTCCCGAGCTGGAGCCCTCAGGCTAGCTGAGAAGAGGCTGTGTGCTTTCCTTCCAGCTCGAGAGCTCATGGAACTTTCCCAGAAGAAGAGAGCTGGGGTGTTGGAGCTGTTTGCCTCATTCAAGTCTGTGCTCTGCATTGGCACAGACGAGGAGTTGCTTATATTTGCATAGCAGAACATTTTGCTATTTCTTAAAAAAAAAAAAAAAGAACCTTAATCTTATAGATTACACACTTCCTATGGTTGGTAACTATAAAAGGAACCATCGTTTTCTTTGGGCAACAAGGGGGTGAATGTTGCATAGATAAATCTATTGGAAACGAATTAAACTTGAATATTTCCTTTGTGGGGGAAGGGGGCGGTGAGAAATGCACCTCTGCCTGAGGTCAGTGAGCAATTAGTAATTATAATGCAAATTGTTAGAACTGTTTAAACTGTGTCATGTTCATCCTGAATTCTTTGAAAATTATTTTAAGTCTCACTGGACTTTGGTTCATCCATATGTATTAACTGAATCCTTTAAGAGAGTTTCTTCTGGGAATGTTGATACTTGCAGACTACTGCATTGTTTTTAAGGATTTAAAATCGAATCATCACTCACAGCTGGGACCATTATTTTGGTTGCTGATACAACATTTCTTGTAAAACAGGGTTTGTATTTATACTGCATTGTATTGCTTGATAATTGATAGTGGGCATGCTTGCAGAATTCTTCCTCCTGTAGTACTTAACTAAGAGGCAGGCAGCACTGGCAATTCCACATTAACCCTACACTGGCAGTTGCTATGGCGTAAAACTAAAGCAAACACACAAAACACAAAATAAGTAAAGTCAGGTTGTCAGCACACACCTCTCCTTTTTTCCTGTCTTGTGTCACTTTCTTCGCTCTCTCATTTTCCTCATTCTTTCCAGTTCCATTTTTCCATATTTTCTTATGGAGTTAGTTTGGTACATGTGGGGTTCTGCTAATAAGCTACAGCCACTTGATCTACTTTGAGCACCTGTAGGACCTGCTATTTAGTTCTTCTCTGTATAGAGTAGAAATCACTTATTATTTAACATAAATAGTAAGCCTGTAAAAAAAGAATGTGACTTCCTTAAACAGTTTCTCAATTCTTATGTCATTGTGTTCTTGTATTTATTGATGAAGGCAAATACTGGAGTGCAGAGAAAGGAGTTTGTTCTGTAGCATGCTTTTCCCCTCTACTGTTTCAGTTACCATGGAAATGACCTTGCTGAGGAAGGGAAAGTATTTTCCCAGCCCTGAATCTCAAGGTATATCTGACATTTTCCGGCCTTCTCTCTACATTGGTCCTACACTTGACCCTCAGAGGGGGAGGTGAGGGTACAGAGGAGAGACAGAAGTTTTTGTTTCCACCTCAGTACACCCATTGTGTACAGACTTCTCCCCTTTCCTTTTCTGTTTGGTGTGGGTAGGGCTAGCATGAGTCTTATTTTCATTATGTCATTCTGCCATTCCCCACTACATTGAACAGGTGCTTAGACTTTAAGTGCTGACGAATAGCCCTAGCAGTTATGTTTCTGTGGGCAAATGCCTAGTAGTATTACTTCTACCCCATACTTGATTGTGGTGTAAAATTGAGCTGTAGCAGTTTTCTGTGCTAGGCAGTGAGTATGTAAAAATGAATACTGCGTTGGCCCCATCTTGGAAGGGCTTATACCTAGTGAGGTGGAGGCAGGGAAACATAGGACAGATAGTTTATAGAATGGGAGTGTGGGTGGATCAGTGTGTGAGCACCAAGTAGGGAGCAGTGAATTTGACTTGGAACAGCTGGGAGGAGTACCTCTGAAGATGACTGACATTAAAATTGGTTCTTGACCTATGAGCAAGGTTGTGCCAGTTATTTACAAAATAAAATTGAAAGCAAGAAAAGCAACGTGTGTTTTGTCATGAGAAAGCAAGACATGGGTGAGAACGTCACTGTAGTTGGAGGATAGAATGCACGTGGGATGTGATAGGAAATGAGAATGGGGAAGTCAGGGTCTCTCAGGCCACTGAAATCCATTAGGATGGATGAAATGTTGGGTCTTTGTTAGGAGCCTCCTTGGGAGCACTGTGGACGAGGGGTTGAGATGAAGAGAGAAAGGGCATTTACATCTGGAGGCTGTTGTAACTATATTGGCCCGAGGCGATGAGGTCAAAACAGTGGCCTTGCATTCCTTAATCATCTTGATTTTCTTAGGTTTCCTTTGCTTAAACCTAAGTTATTTTGTATGCCTCTCTCTCTCTCTCTCTTTAAAGTTTGTTTTGTGTTGTGAGACACCAAACATGGTACCCAATCTTGCTCAGTCCTTTGCCTAATGCAGCAGTGTCCAACCTTTTGGCTTCCCTGGGCCACAGGGAAGAATAATTGTCTTAAGTCACACATAAAATACACTAACATTAATGATAGCTGATGAGCTTTAAAAAAAAAGGGGGGAGTCGCAAAAGAAATATCTCATAATGTTTTAAGAATTTGTGTTGGGCCATCCTGGGCCACAGGTTGGACATGCCTAGTCTAATGAATAGTTCTCCTACATATTCTCTCAGTAGAGAGAACACAATTCTGCCCAAACACAATTCAAAAGTGTATGACTGTTCTGACGCTCCTCTTACAGTCAAACATCACATTCTCTTATCTGCTAGATGTTAAGGTGCTGAAGGTAGTGTTTCTATCTGTCATTTTCAGATAGTATGCCTAGCATCTAGCATAATGCCTGACAAATAGTAAACGCTCACCAAATATTTACTGAGAGAATGGAAGGATGATTTTGGAGTAGCCAGAAGCTAAAACATTGTGGATAATCAGTAAGAATATACATTAAAATGACAACCAAAGTTAAGTCATGTAAAAGAATAGTATTTTTAGTTCTAGTGCCTGTTTAACCAGGCACAAATTCATGAGTTTGAATGCACTTACCAAGGAATATGGCGTATAGAATATAAAGCGTGGCCCATCTGTTGTTTAGACCTTTATTTATTCAAAGCAATTAGAAATTAGCAGCTGTTCTTTGCAGTGAATATGGCCATTCGGGGTTCTTTTCAGGTACCTGTAACCCATGTTCCACTTGAAACTGAGGAAAGGAGCAATAACAATTTAATAGCAAATTTCTTGGCACAGAAATACAGTTTAGGGCCCTGTGAACGTACACAGTTTATGTATCCTAGCACTTAGTGACCTTTCTTAATTCTTTCCTGTACTTGGGTTTGGTCCCTGGAAACTTTTTAATGGAGCTTCCTGATTCCAAAGAAGTGATTCTAATCTCTTCAAATATGAGGACTCCTTTTGAACTTGCATCCCTCTCAACAAAACACTATTTGTACCTTTGCTGATCATTGCTTGAGAGAATACCTACTGATACATAGTGATGATTCTCTCCCTCCTTCCATTTTTTTATTATGAAAACTTGAAAACATACAGAAAAGGTGAAAGAACAGTACATTTTACTTCTGTACCACCACCTAGATTCAACAATTATTAACATTTTTCATATCTGCTATCTCTGTTTATCTACATTTTATTTGCTGAACAGTTTGAAAATAAGTAACAGACTTCAGCTTGCATTCTCTACAAATAGAGAGGTGTTCCCACATGACCACAGTATTTTTCCACATGTAAGAAAATGAACAGTAATTTTCTAAAATTGTCTAGTACCTAAGCATATTTACTTATCTCTAGTTATTTCCAAATGTCTTTTGTAACTTTTCCTCCTTTACTTTCAAACACAGACTCGGGTTAGGGTCACATGTTGCATTTGGGTTTATATTTCTTTTAAGTCTTTTATAATCTACAGTCTCCTCCCATCTCCACTTTCCTCTTTGACACTGACTTTGGGCCAGTTGTCTTGCTGACTGTCCTATATTCTAGATTTATGTAATTTTTTTTCTGCATTGCTGCTGGTTTTAGAAGGAAGTATCAATGAAGGAAGATATTCTTTATGAAGAGATGCCAGTTACTAAATGTAGAAGGGATGACAGAAGTAGAAAATCAATGTTCTGCTACCTCCTATGATAATTATTTAGGGCAAAGATGCTAAAACCATAAGGAAAAAGGTTTTGGGAATAGGATAGTCATATAATACCAAAGTATTACCCAACAGAATACTTAGCAATTGCAGTAGGAAAACATACTTTTATAATGGAGAGACCTCAGACCTAGGGACCAAGTAGTTAAACTTGGCATCATTCCCAGTGAAGTGATCTAACATTGTGTTCCTCTGATGTGCTGCAGTTAGCTGTGCACAGCATCGTCTATGCAGTATGATTCCCCCAAGTGCTTGATTCAACTTAGTTAACGCTGTAGACCTTACTTTCCGTTAATAGGAAGTAAAAGATAGAGAAACAAGTTCAATAGCACCGTGAGGAAACAATCAGCAGTGATGCTTTTAAATGAATTTGCATTTCATTGATCATCACATTTACCTTTCCCTGGAAAACAGTAGTCTGTACACATGAGACAGGGTTGCTCAGTGGGCAGACAGAGTTTGTACACGTGATATGTGGACCCCTTGCAGTTACTGCCTCTCTTGGAGAAGCACAGAGCACTGTAGATGGTAGTTTCTTGGCAGGGTCCTATTGCAACTTGTACGGCTTCTTAATAAATATAGGAATTTAGCTCATAGGTGTATTAGACTGCCTCCTTTTAGAAACACTGAATTCAGTTAGTCAAGTGTAAGGATGAAGGATGGAAAATTGATCATGCCCCAAATATTTAACTTAGAGGAGTTTGTATGTTTTGCAGTAGAGGAGTTTGGAAAGAACTGGAAAACTGGCCCTCTTTTATTTGGTGCCAGCTTATGATTAATGTAGTGTCTGGTTTTGCTGTTCCTAAAACTAGTCTTCCAGAAATACTCTAGGATTAAGTTGTTTCATCAAGGCAGTGTATTTATCGAGTGGTCATTGTTTCAACTCTAATTTATTATTGATCTTTCAGGCCCACAGCAGCAGAACTTTTAAAATGCAAATTCTTCCAGAAAGCCAAGGTAACATGCTTAAAAACCCCAGTAAATCTGCTATTTTGAAATCACTATGAATTTCTATGTGTCGTATTTGATGTTAAACCGTGGGGAATATTTGTTTTGCAGAACAGAGAGTACCTGATCGAGAAGCTGCTTACAAGAACACCAGACATAGCTCAAAGAGCCAAGAAGGTAAGCACCATTAGCTCTCCTGACCCAGCAGGAACTGCTCCCCGCCCAGGGAAATGAAAGCCATAGGAAGAGGAGGCAGGAGAGCCCTGTATTCTCAGCGTATGATTGTCTAGAGGTTGTCTGGTTAGTGATTACTTAGGTAACTCCAGTCTTATTTTTGGTTGTCTCCTCCGCTAGCTTTTGTGTGTTTGAGTATGAAAACAGTGTGATACTCAAATGATTTCATTTTTCCATTTATCCTTTTACTTAAAGAAGGTTAGAGGGGAGGGGATTGTCATGAGTTTTAAACACTGAAAAGGTAAAATATCCTTGAGTATCTTTCTTTTGGATTTCACAGGAGATGAACAGTCTTTTTAAAGCAGCTTGAAGTGACAAAAGGAGAAACAAAATGTTTGTTTTTAATGGTTATGTGAGATATCTGTGGGTATAGGATCTTGCCTTATCAAACACCAGTGGTCCCTATTGTAGTCTGTCTTATGTTAACCAAATTATATGCCTGATTACCTCAAAAGCTCTCCCTTCTAGCATTGAGATTTTTAAAATGGTGTGTATGTGTGAGTATATTTATTTATTTATGCATAGTTTTATTTATTTGTAATTACTGATTTCATTATGGTATGAAATCTAATAAAACTGAACCCCTTGTTTGGTTCAGTTTGGTTTTTAAATTATATTAGATATTTATAATTAAAAATATTCACGTAGTCCCAGATTTAGAAAGGGAGGTCTATTTCCCCCCTCTTTTTATGATTGATAGTTAAGGGAAAGCTGATACGACTCTGAGTAGTGTGCCCTGTCAATAAAATTGGCAAAGAAATCTGCATTTGTGATTGCATCTCATCATGACTAGCTAGAAGTAACTTTGAATGTTAACTTTCATACATTGCCTTTTCTAAAACATTTTGTATGAAACACATTTAGCTAATGCTTTAGAATTGTTTTCAATAGATTTTAAATAGACCTCAAGACATGACCCATTCTGTTACAGGTGTCTTAGTGCCTCTCCTGCACCAGCAGACTTCTGTGGGGTGGGCTGGTTCTTGGGCTGTGGGCCTGGGCTTGGGGTAGGGAGTTGCTTTGCTGACAGCAGAGACCTGAGCAAGATTGGTCTGAGGGGAATGGGAAAGTTGGGCAGGTAGTCTGTCAGAGTGGCACATCTCCAGGGGTGGCAGGGAGAGCTTGAGCTTCAGTTTGAGGCAACAGAAACTAGATGAGCCCGAGCAGTCTGAAGGCTCCTTAGAGAAGGCTCCTTAGAGAAGGACGATGGAGGAGCCGGGAGAGATTCCCTGGGGTGTCGGAGTCCAGCAAGAGTAATTCTTTTGATCAGATATGTAAAATATCAGCCAGAGTTGGAAAAAAGCTGTTAGAAAGCCATTGGCTTGTGCAGTCTGTGTCCACAAAGATTTTTTTTTTCTTTTTTGCTTTTTTTGCTAGAAGTTTTGTCTGATCTCATCCTGTAGCTTTTCCCTGAGAAGGCATTTTCTAGGCCTGCTTTCTCTGCAGAGCATTAGCTTCACACCTCCAGCTCCTTGTTAAATGACCGACCAGCCTTTCAAGGGCATTGTTTCCAAAGGGTCTGCCTTTCCTCCCAATCCCAGTCCTCCTGTGCTGTGTTTCTGAGCCTCCCAACCTCAGAACGATGGGATCACTTCTGTATTTGAGACCTCTTTCCCTCCATTCCTCCTTTCTGTTCCTTCTTAGACAATCGTGCAAGATTAATTTTCTGATCATGTCACTTAATTGCTCAAAAGTGGTTTCCAAAATTAAACAAAAACTAAAGCAAATAAATGGGGGGGGGGGGGGGAAGAAAAGGTACCTGTCAAATAAAGACCAAGCTCTTTAGCCTTGAATTCACGGCACCATTTCAAATTCCAGCCTTACGCATATATTCTAAACTCCAGCTGGATCGAACCACTTAAGAGTTCTCACTGAATAGTCCAAAGGCCTTTGGAATTTCTTCCATCAGCTAGAGAAAATGGAGAATCTGTTCAGGCTATGACTTTATTTCCTTTGTTTTTTAAAAAAGATTTAACTGATTTATTACATATTAGTGTCCTGTGTATTCCAGATTTTCATGTATTTTAAACAATAAGAAGCTACAGTTTGGGGAGATGTGATTTTTTTCAAACCTGTCATGTGCCATTTCCTTGCTCTTTGATTTTAAACTTCATCCTCAGGGCTTGTTTTATCACCTGACCTTCAAATGGAAAATGGCCATGGAACTCAGCGTCACACAGAGGAGTAAAGGGAAAATGTCGATCACTTTCTTAAACATCCTAACGAAAAGAGAGTGGCCCATTATAATGTTATCCTGGGTCGTTAGCGTCATTAAGTTGCCCGTTTTCCTGTTAAAATTCTCACTTTAAAGTCCAGTTTGGTTATCAGCTCCACTCTAGTCCTTGCCCATAGGTTCTGTGACACGTAGGCTGGCCACATCAGCGTTGATCACAGTGCACATCTTGTTCCTATGGTAGTGCCCCCAGCTGTTTCTGACGCCATGAACACAGGTGTTTGTGTGGACCAAGCAGAGGCCATTTGAAACTCTGTTTTTCACTCACTTGAACCCCCAATATGCTTGGTACACACTTCTTCCTAGGACTTCTGTTAACAGCAGACAAACATCCCTCCCTCTCTGGGGCTCGTGATGTGGGTAAGCAGCCATGCTGTTCCTTACTTGGAACTTCTCATGCAGGCTTAGCCACTAGGATGTAAATATTATTTTAATCACCAAGTGCACTGGAAAACTTTGTTATAGGATGTCTTTGCTTGTTTTAGGCTTTTACAGGGTTTAAGTAAATGTAATTGGAAAGTTGGTACGGGCAGTCTTTCATGTTATTTGTGTTACCCACTTTTGGACTTCTCTTTGCTCACTGCTTGCTTTCCTGTTTGCTGTGGTGCCTCCAAGTTGATCGTACTCCAGTTTCCTGATACAGATTTGTTCCTCAGGGGCTATTTTATGTTAGTCCTTTGATTTTTGTCTTCTCAGTTTGTTATTTTTAAAATAGAAACAGATAGTCTATTAATACACCGGTGTTTACATGGTAACCAGGCCTGTTGACCTAGCTTTGGACTTTTAAACTACCATGTTGATTTGAAATTTATTGTCATAAACAAGCCACTTCTTCCTTAAGGTAACTAAAAATGAAGAGATGTTTTTCAATATGTATTTTCTTTATCATGAACAATCCTCATATTTAAAAAGAGAGAGAAGGGAGTTCCCTGGTGGTGTAGTGGCTTAAGGCTTCGATCCAGGCGCTGCGGCCTGAGTTCGATTCCCAGCCAGGGAACTACCCACATAAAAACAAACAAACAAACAAAATAGTCTCAAAATGTTAACTGTAGTGGAGGAATTCCTAAAAAGAGAGAGAGACTGGTATTGTAGCTGTTCTCAGAAAGTCTCATGGAGCCCACAGTGCCGTCCTTTGGCGTGAGAGGGGCAGAGGCTGATTGTGCTTAGGTTAGGCCAGAATGTGAAACATTAGTACATAATTCCACGTGTGTTGGTGATCTCATCTTCATCCACACTGACTTTTTTAAATCAGGGAAAAAAAATAGAAAACAATAGAAACAGACCTGTGTGGCTTCCCTGATGATTTAGTGATATAAAATGATTTTTGTATGTCTGGTAATTGCAGAAATTAAGGCTATGTGTTTTCTTCCTGGAGGCTCAGAGTATTTGGTCCATTCTGGGTTCTTTTGTCGATAGACTGTGAGGTTTAAGGATCATCTTAATTTTCTGTTGCTCTAATTTTTCTGTCTGTGAAATGGAAATTCTGTCTGACCCTGGGAATGTGGTGAAAGGTAGTGAGAGATTTGATGTTCCTGGACCATAAGACACTGTATAAATTCTAAATAAGAACATCCTAATAATTACCTATGAGAACAGAGTTAAGTGCAGCTATATAACTTCTTTTCAACTTTTCCTTATCCTTATGCATGAGAATAAAAGGCTTCATGACCATATTACTCCTTTTCATGTGACTTTTTAAGAGCCTGTCTCCAGCCATCTTCTGGGGTTTGAAAGCTTGACCATGTGGTGTTGCACCATTTACTGATTCACTAGGTGGGGAAGGGCATAAATTGTTCCGTTAAAATCAAAGGCTTAGGGCTGTGTGCATGTTCTGTTGGAGCCTCTAAGCTTCAGAGTTGACAGATGTTTCCGCTTTGTGTTAGTGAGATGAACCTTGAGTCAGATGGGCCACATTCATACTGATAATCATAACCGTTATGTTGTTAAAAATCCACCAACAGCAGAACAGGGCGAAGGGTTAGTAGCTATATAGGTGACTGAATGTCAGCTGCTCAGCATATAAGCATATCACCAGAGAAGGGATGAGGTAAAGAAATGTACGTAACACACAGTTCTTTTTGTAACTTTTTTATTGCAGTTACCTGTTTTTTCATGGGAAGTAGAATCATTGAGGGATTTTTGTTTGAATTTTCTTAATCATAAAATTGACAATTTAGATTAGTCATTCTCAGAAAGAGGCAGGGGATATTATAGTACTGCTACATTTAGGTGGAACCATTGTGAACTGAAACAACTGGGATAGTTTTTGTGGGTCTCAGAATTTGTTGTGTCAGGCTGTACTACTGGTTTCACATTGAGGACCCAAGGTGTTGGCTTCATTTGATTCTCCTACCTGATTAGGAGTAAATGGTAGAGATATTATAATTCATACTTATTTAATATAGTTGACCCTTGAAGAACGTGGGTTTGAATTGTGTGGGTTCACTGATATGAGAATTTTTTTTTCAATAAATATGTGGTTAACCTGCCTTATCCACAGGTGTCACATTCATGAATTAGCCAACTTCGGATTGAAACTGTTTATTTTCAGTTCGTGGTTGGGAATCCGTGGATGCGGAGGACTGAGCGTACTTGACATGTGTTCAGTATTTGTCCTATCTGTTTTTGCTTTTTACTTTGAAATAATTTCAGACTTACAAAAAAAGTAAAGAATAGCACAGAAATTTCTGTATATATTTTATCTCTCCCTTTCTTTTGAAACATTTCAAAGTTACAGCTGTGACTCCCCTTATCTTTAAATATACTTCAGTATATAGTTCCTAAAAATAAGGACATTCTCTTACACATATAACCATGTAATTATCAAAATCAGGAAATGAACAGTGATGCAGTCCTAGTGTTTAATTTTCAGGTCTTACACAAATTTTGCCAGTTTTGCCACTTGTCATTTTTGTGGTTCAGGATCCCATCCAGAATCATTTAGGTGGTATGTCTCCTTTCATCTGCTTTACTCTGAAATAGTCTTACTTTTCTTTCACAACTGACACTTGAAGAATACAGGCAAATTACTGTGTAGAATGTCCCTCAGTTTGGGTTTGTCTGATACTTTTTCATGATTAGATTCAGTTTATTTTTTGACAGCAATGTGATGCTGTGTTCTTAGTGTATCATGTTAAGAGCTACGTGGCGTTGATTTATTCCTTTGCTGGTGATGTTAACTTCGGCCACATGTTTAAGGCGGTGACCTGCTATTGTAAACACTTCATTGTAAACACAGTTACTTCTCAATAGGAAGGATTCGCTATTATTACATTATCACATGATATTAAACATTAAAAGGTAAAGTGAATATACTTATTGTACAGGATCATTAGTCTTGTTTCATGGAAACATTTATGTGTTCTGTCATTCTGGTTGTACATTCCTACGATATTAGTGGTAGGCTTTCCCTATGATTTCTAAGCAGTCTTACGGACAGGGAACATTTGGCTGGAGTGTGATATTCAGATTTAGGTAAGATGTGGGAATGGCCTCTGTATCTGGTCTGGAAGTAGTGCTAGCTGGATCTGTGCCTTTCATTGGGGGGAGCTGCCTGATCTCTGAACTTAATCTGTCAAATGGAGCGACATAACACTGTGTTGCCCTGAGAGAAGGGGTGATCCACGTAGATGACTGGCACTGGGTTTGGCACATAGTGGATGCTTAGTCCAACGGTGGCTGCCGTGACTATTATGTGAGTGAGAGAGGTTGTGTTTAGAGAAGATGGGCATTTTAGAAGTACAGAGTTCTGACAGTGGGGCGAGTAGGGGGATGGGTGATGAAGGATGAAGCTCTTGCTGTTGCTTTGGATAGAATGGGGGAAAGCCCATGGAAGCCTACAAAAAGCAGGATAAGAATGATGTTGCTGTTGCCTGTTCACCTGTCGTCATGTTTTCTTTTCTGCCCTGTATGGCAGTGGGCAATAGCTGGGACTTTTCCTTACTGCAGCCATTCTCTCCACCTTGCAAGTGCAGGATATGAGTTTGTGAAGAGCCTAAGAATAGTAACAATCAAATACACACTTGGCTGGTACTCTTTTATAGCTTTTGGAACACTTTTGTATATCCTTTCTCATTTATTGTAAATAATTAGGCTTGAAGACAGGCAAAGCAGGTATGATCACACATTTCAGATGAAAGCGTGAAAGTTGACTTGACTTGCCTAAATTCATGTGACTAGTAAGAAGCAATTCTTATTTCTGGTTCCACACTCTTTCCACTAAATCATACCTCAGAAGGAAGAAGAGAAGGGAGAGGATAGGAAGGAAATGTAGATGGAGAGGAGTAAGCTGAGTTCAATGGCATAACTTGGAAAAGGTGGGGTAGATACAGTTGTCATTCTCAGACGAGTAGTCTGCCATTTAACACACATGATGGGGACGCCCGTGCCATTCACGGGCACTTGGAGATGCTGTGAGCATCATTGTAAGAATCTGGAAGTTGGCTAGGGTTCTAGCAGGTGTGAAGGGAATGGGGTGATAGAAGGGCTTTGGCGATTCTGAGGGGAAGAGAGGTGGCTAGTGAGAGTTTGATAGCATCAGTAGTTGTTAAAATCTGACAGAAGCTTAGCTTCTCATTCATAGAATGGGGAGGGTAATAATACCTATCTGTGTTTTTGAGGACTGTGTTAGGTAAAGCATAGGAAGTGTATAGCACAGTGATTGGCACAAAGTAATAGATGGCACTCGTTATTATAGTACATTTTACTATTTTTTTATAATCACATATTGCTCTCTTGCTACAGCTTTGGTGTTTATAATGTAATTATTATTTTTCTGGCAGCCTTCATTGCTGCTGTGGGCACCACTGCTGCTGTCCCATTTCTGCTGCTACTGTAACAGCTGCCACCGCTACAGTCCCTGCTGCCACTAATGGGCGCTGAGATGCACGCTGAGATGCAGGCAGATAAAGGGCACAGTCCAGGCAACGATGCTTGTCTTTCAATGGGTGTCACAGTGCAAGCATCATAAGACATGTAAAACTCAAAGAGTAGCAGAGAGTAAGTGTTTTAGGATACAGGCGTAGAACGTGTGCTACAGGACTGGGAAAGGTCACGAAGCTGCTGGGTGGGGTAACATGGGGAGAGAGAAAACCCCATACTTACCGTGCTCCTGCATACGCTGTGCGAGACACCTGGTTTACATTTACCTCAATTACTGCAGCCTTATACCAGTCAGTGAAGTCCTTACTAAGAGCACAGAGGGTAAAATGTTAGGTTATTAGGATGGGTTAAAAAAAAAAAGCAATAAATATTTTGAACTTAGAGTGGAAAAGAGCAATGAGGACCCTAAATATCTCTTGCTTCTCAGTCCTTCAATTTGAAGACCTGGGGCGGTTGGGCCGTACCAAGCAAGGCCGCACGTTCTGTAGTGGCAGAATCCAAAGCCAGCTTCCCAGTTTGCTACCATTTAGTCTTTTCTTTTAGCCAGTAAAGAGTGGGGAAGGGGGAAATCACTCTGAACTTCTGAAAATATGCCTTTTTTCCTCCTGAAATCTTACAATTAATTTATAAGATATTGAAGGTTATACACTATCAAGAAACTTCAGAAGAAATAAGGTGATTTCAAGTGCTTTATAGATTTTAGTTTTGTTCTAAGTCTTCCCAGTAGAGGGCAACCGTGGGTTTTAATTCTGTGAGGTTGTGCAAAGCAAACAGAACAAAAGTTTTGGGCTTTGTTGAAGGTCTCGGATTTGGAGTAAAATGATCAAAGATATGTTAGGTCCCTAACATATGAGTAGTGAATGCTAGGCACCTTAGTGAGTTGGGGTGTTTTTTTTAACTGGGCAGGTGGTTGAAGGGTGGTCATTTAAATACTTTCTACTATCACTGCTTTCATTTTAAATTACAAATCAAAGTCATCTAACATTTATATTTTCCATAATTCCTATCAAAACCCAAAACCATAATTTTGAAGATGCGACTGGAGAGTTTCTAGTATTTTGTGGTCAAAGTAATGCAGTTCTGGGTGATGGCAGGGTATTTCCAGAATGTTCTTTAGGTTCTGCAGTTGTCCTCAGGGCCAGGTAAATAGAGGAAAGGAGTCAAAGTGCATGATGGCTCTGAGGAGGAGAAGTGAACTGACCTCTGCAACTATCATATTTATAATGGATTTAATATGAACTACCCCTGAGTACAGGGGTAAGCCTGAGGGTGCATGTTTTCTTATTGCTTTGTGTTTCTTTCTCCCATCGTCATGTTTAAAAGCAGCCACAGGCATTGGTAATACATCTTACTTGAGGAACTCACATGCTCAAAAGGAGAAAAGGCTGTTGTCATTGAGGATGTCATTTTTCCTATTTTAGAGCTGATGGAACAGTTGGCCAGAGAGGTTAAAATTATTGGTTTAAGTGGGTCTGTAACTTGGGCAGATGTTTCCTGAATGTAAGCTCATGGGTGTTTTCATTAATTTTTTATTTTAAATGCATTATTTTAGTCAGTTTAGAATGTAGCCATCATTTGGTCAGAAAAGTGCTTTTGGACACTAGGTGGTGCTATCAGAACAGTTCATTTACTTTTAAGACTGCGGTGCGTTTGTAGAATATCTCCTTTTGCAGTGTGCCTGTTGTAAAGAGCTTAACTGGTTTGTGCTGGGGGTGAACTAGGCAGAGGTGAGGATAGAGGAAGCAATAAGAGGAAAAAGCATCATAAATTACTTGCAAATCAATTGGGGAATTGAGTAAAAAATGTATATGTTTCTGGTGGCATTTGACTCTGGAAATTGTGATTTGCTTCTCCTGGCAGCCTCGTTTAGGGGGCCTGTATTTTCAAATTGAAGTATCTTTTAAAAACACCAATCTCTTAAGATAGATTTTTAAACTTTTACAGATCTTATAGATACACTTTTGGAAATTTAAAAATAATGACATACGTTTTGCAATATTGTGAGAGATACTATTTGTACAACTTTAGTCTGTAGAGAATCCATCATTTTCTTCTACTGGAAATGAATAGGCCGAACCAATGGCCTTATTTCACATCCAGTTAGATTTTTGAGATCTGCCTGTTCAAATGCATTATGTGCTTTTTTTTTTTTTTTTGCCTTTGGGAAGCTTGCTAACTCTTTATAAAGCTTGTGTGGATCAGCTAGCTTTTCTGATACTTAATTGGTACATGTGTGCCCAGCGAAGTCCTCAACTGCCTGCCCACCAGTGTTCATGGAGCATCACTGATAATGAACGAGGCACTAACGCTGTCAAAGCCGTTTGCCTTTTTCATCTTTCAACTCACTCTAACACTAGCACACCATTTCCCCTGAAAATACATAAACCATGAAGAACGGAAATGAAATTGGCTAAAGTTGCAGAAAAGCTGATAATATAAAATGTTAGATGCTTTTTTGATGTTGTGAAAACTCTAATAATATGATTGTGCCTTCTCCCTGGTTTAAAACCTTTCCATGGCTTCTTGTTAATTATAGAATAGGTTCCAAGTTCCTGCCACTTCTAGGATGAGGTCCGCATCGCTCGTGGATAAGGACCATGCAAGGGTCCCAGGGTCTTTGTACTGGCCACCTCTCCAGCCTTTCCTTCAGCCACTCACCACCACCTCACCCTTAACACCATCCTTATAGAATTACTGACTCTGCTTTTCTACCAATGCACTCCTGTTACCACATACTCAAAGAGTCTGCCTGCCGCATAGATCTAAGCCAAATAAGACTTGAACAGGAGATTGCAGCCAAGAAAGTAAAGGTTTATTTATGGAATTGGCACCAAGTCCGGAGACACAGGTGAGCTAGTGCTTTCAAAACCTGGCTCCTCTATGGCCTCTAGTGGCTAGGTTATATAAAGGAAACATCATTAATCAGGATTACTGTGGGAGCTGGGGTTGTGGGCTCTACTGAATGGTCAGGGCTAAGGTTGGGAGCAAATTGATCATGGCTCCAGGTCCTGCTGCCAGTTATGGCATTGTTCTGTCCGGTTTCCGGGGGATGCGGGCCATGGAGCTGTTTTGCTTTCATGAATCCAGAATTGGAACATAACCGAGGTCAAGGTGTTATCTTTGTTTGACTACAACCTTATTCTAGTTTCAGGTTTAGTTATTGTATCTTGATCATGGTTGATAGACCTGAAGCTTTATTCTGAAGTGAGTTTGATGTTGAGCAGAACTTAATGTCCTAAGGGTTAATGATTAAAAGAAGTGGACATGTAGTACAGGTAGGAGGATCTGGGGGAAAGAATGCAAGTGAGTCATTATGTCAGGTGAAACAAAGCTACCTTGGATTCAAGCAAAATACATGCTAAAGAAATGAAGTTCATGGGTCGTGAACACTCCTAAAATTCCCACGTATGTTTTCCATGAAGGTGCATGTGCTAGTCCTTCTGTTCAGAAGGCTTCTACGTGAATTCGTATCTTTGCAAATCTAGCATCTCTCCTGTGAATCTTTCTCATACTATATCCCGCCCCCCACCCCCCACCCCAGACCCTGGACAGTTCATAATTTCTTTCACCGGTACTGCTTCTGTACCTTGGACATAATTCCCTTATTGCACTTAGCTTCATTTCCTCACACTTTTGTCTTCTGTATCAGACTGTGAGCTCCTTGTGTGCAGCAATGGTGTCATGTTATTCCCCGTGTCTGCAGTACCCAGCACAGTATCTTGGTCAATTAATAACTGTTTCTGGAATCGAAGTTCAGCCAGCAAGATCGTGAAGTCGTGATGATGGCCTTTGTGGGAGTTGATGGGAAAGCGTGAGGGAGGCAAAGCAAATCCCGTTAGTTTTAAAGGGGCACAGTTAAGATGTTTCTCAGTCGGTGCTGTATTCTTACATTTCACGTCTAGGACTCAGAGTTTAGGTTTAAAATCCTTTGTTATCACCAAGTGGCTAAGAGTCTTGAGTGAACTAATTTATTTGACTCACCTTTGCCACACTATCATAGACTAGAATAATTAGATTTTATTACCTAACAGTTGTGCATTATCCACTTTGGATTATTTGACAGCAAAATTTAGTCCCTTGCACCTAGCATTTTCTATATTGGCGTTTTCTTCTCCCAGTCAGTATGCACATACATTTTCCTATTACTTGAAGCTACGTCTAATTAGGGAGATATTTTGAAACCAGATTTAAATTACTTTTTAGTACTCTCTACTTTTGGATTACCTGTTATTTATCCCCTCATTCAGGGGAAGTGATTTAAAATTAACTCTTTAAATTTAACTTTCTAGCATGATCCTGTAAATCTTTACAACGAGTATAGCATTTTGGAGAAGGGAGGTTGAAAGAGATAGAAGATAAGGGAACTTTTGTGCATACCTGGGAAAGGAAGTCCGTGCCACTGGGAGGAGCCCGAGCGTTTTGCCCTCCTTTCTCCCTAGTTCCTTGTGTTGTGGTCATTCAGGAAATGTGCTGAGGCCAGCAGAGGGCGTGCTACGCGTGCTGAAAAAAATCGTCCTGGCCGGGGGCATGCTTTATGTTAATCAGACTTGATGGTTATAATAGGGATGCTTGGCTCTATCGTTTCTTTCTTTCTTTTTTTTTTTTAGGTTAGCCCCCTCTTTTTTTTTCAATTTCTTTTTACTTTGAAATTAAGAAGTTTTAAAACAAATTAAAATTCAAGAAGCCCAGTTAAGGTTGCACTTTGATACAGGATTTTCTAAGTTTCTCATTAAATTACTTCTCACGAATTTTCAAATACTGATGTGGAAGAGTGTGTAATAACGTCTAATTTTTTTTCCTCACGTACAGAAAGGAAAGGAGCCCTGGTACAACTTATAAAGCAATAACAGAGCTAAGGAATGAAAACCATCTTTAATTTAATACAAATTTATAAGGTCACTTGAAAATGGTTTTGGTTGTTATACAACCAGTTTATTAGCTGATGTAATTCAGTGGCTGAGGAAATAGGAAGATCCCATTTTACCGAGACTGGAAGGACCTCATCAGGGATAAGAACAAAGCACTGAGAAGTGAGGTTTCTCTGTGACTCTGTGGAAAGTAGTATGAGGCAGGAAGGAGAAGGGGGGAGAGGAAAGTGAGAGATCAAGTCTGGAAAGAGGTGGAAAAGTCTGAGAAGTAGCTCTTGATCAGGAAGCTGGAATCCATAAAAGTCTGTGCTTGAAGGTGAGACCAAGTGGGGCTCTTCAGACAGGCTCCAGCTGGACCCTGGCTCACTTACCAGGTCACCTTGAGTATCAGCTACACGCCCCACTTTGCCTCACCTGCAAAATGCAGATTGTTCAGTGACTTCTCATTGATCCTCTAGGGTGAAAATCAAATCCTTAATTGGGCCTCCAGTGCTTGGCATGGTCTGGTCCCTTCCTCATCTTTTTTTTTTTTTTTTTTTTTTTTTTTTTTTTTTTTTTTTTTTTTTTTTTTTTTTTTTTTGCATGTGGGTAGTTCCCTGGCCGGGAATCGAACCCAGGCCACAGTGTTGACAGCGCCAGTGCCGAAGCCTTAAGCCTACACCACCAGGGAACTCCCCGCTCCTCATCTTTAAGACCTCTCTCATACTCTCCACCCTCCGTCTCTGTGTGTCCATTGCCCTGTGCTCTTGCACATGCTGCTGTCTGTCCCCTCTCTTTGGAAGTGTCAGCCCTCTCCTTCCTCAGCAGACTGCAGTTGCAGCTTGAAGAGTCATTTTCCCAGAACATAGCCTTGGAATCGTGCTGTAGTTATTGCTCTGTGACCTACCTGCATTTTCATTTAAGATACCTATAGATATCTACAGGTGCCACGAAGTGCACAAGTTTGTAAAATAATCTTATTGTGTCAAGAAGCATAGATTTACTTAGTCATTTTAAATGGCTACATAATATTCTATTGTAAGAATGACTATAATTTTTAATAATCAGTTCTTTTTTATGGACATTTCAGTTATTTCCAATTTTTAAATTGTTAACCATGCTGGGATGAACATCTGTGTATTATACATGCATTTATTGCATATAATGTTAACTTACTTTATTAGGCTGTGTTTCTAGGAATGGAATTGCTGTTCAAAGAGTATATATGCCTTATGACTGTTGATACATGTTGGCTTACTGATATTTAAAATGGAAGACACTGTATTCAGATCCCATCCTGAGTCTTAGGTCTTTCACCTCTAGAATAATATATATCACACACACACACACACACACACACACACACACACACACTCAGTGCTTAGTCTATGTTATTTAATATGATTTATTTTTGCTATTGAAATGTTATTCATGTCCATTTATTTTATTTTATTGTTTTTCCTAGATCTTCAGTTAGTTATTCTATAGGGAACATTCGAGGTCTTCTGGCAGTTTTGCAACCTTGAGACTTTCAGTAACTTCAGGAGAGATAAGATGGTACCATGTACTAGAAGCCAGTTGATAACAGAGCCTATTATGGAGGTCCCAGCTTGGGGCACTGGCCTCTTATGGCCACTAAAGGCAGTTAGAGAGCTGTTGATGATGAGAAATATGAGGAGCCCTATTGTTCTGCAGCCTGTTCTTGGTAAGGAGTTATTTTTAGAGTGGGGACTGGGCTGAGTATACAGTGTTACAAGGTGTTTTGTTCATCATTCTGTCACTGCAATCTCTTATGTTCAGAACAAACAAATGATACACCAGCTGCCAGTCTGAGAGTCACAGTCAGAGCATTTTCATCATCCCTTGGTTTATGGTTTCACAGTGCTCCCTGTGGAGGTTCGATGTCAGTGGTTTATGCTGTACCAGGTGCTGGTCACAGGATGTCCAGCATCTACTCAGAGGACAGCACCACAGAGTTTGGATGCTGAGCTTTTCCTCCTATTTCCCTTTGTCATATACTAGTGTCCTGGTTCAAATCCCCTATGATCTTCGCCATTTATATTATAGCTTTTAGAGTTGGCAACTCCATTTTTCTGATTATTGCATAGGTTGTCTTTAAAAAATATAACCTGAGGTTACATCCTGACTGCCCTTTGGCTGGCTCTGAACCTTGGGTGAGTCACCCGGCTTCTCTGAGACTCAATTTCCTCTCCTTCCTAACATTCCCAGGGTTTTTGTGCAGTTCAAACGTGACAGTTTACATCAAGGGCTTGTGCAGCAGCTGGAACATAACAGAGCTTCCATAAATGCCTTTGTCTTCTTTCTTCCCTCATTGCTCATCAGGGAACATTTTGTGAGGAAGGAGTTGTGTTTTATACAAGCGAGCATAAGGAAGTGTTTAAATGTCATGCGAGGATTGTCTTTTATTTTCTTAAGGAAATGAATGTCTAAGGTTAGTGAATTTCATCCCACTCTCTCTTTCTTTCTTCCTATCTCAGTGGAGCCCCAGCAGCTAATCCTTGTTCTTCAAATAAAACGATTTGTTCTCACCCTTCCGCCAACACACACAGTCTTGCTAGTTTCCTGAAGCACTTCAGACTGCCAAAGTTTCTTTAGAGCTCTATTGTTTATTTCTGTTTTAATTATAAGAGTTCCAATTATTTATTTATGAATTTTTAAGTTATAATTAGAGGGGTTCCGTATTCATTGTATTTTTAACAGTTGTAATTAACTTATCTGTTAACAACAAAGTAAACGTTTTCTGAAATAAATGAACTCTAAGCCAGTCCTTCCTCTGCTGATGTTTTCTGTAATATGATGGCATTTCTGTGGAATACCTCCTGCTTTTCTATTATTTATCACTTTGAGAGATATTTTCCTGTCCCCTTTCCTTATGGAAACTTAATGCTTAGTTGCCCAGTCCCCTTAACCAAAGATTCTCATTCAGTAGGTTGATGGCCACGACCTGGGGCTCTACATTTTTAATAAGCAGGTCAGTTGATAGTAATTAAGATAGACCTTTGGGTCTGTCTCCAGGTTTGGAAGGAGACCGTTTAGCAAAATATTTAATAATCCTGCTTTATAATGATATTAGACATAAATATGATGCCTATATTTCACCTACTGCTTTTCTCCCTTTGCTTACTGGCCTTTGGGTAATGCTGTTCCCATCTCTGTCATTTACACTCTGAATGCCACTGGAGTAGCCCCTCCTAGTAATTGCTTGGGAGATTTTTCTTATCTGCGTTCCAGCAGTTGCAAAATGAGCTATACAATGTGAAGCACAGCTGCAATGTCTTCTTAAATCATGGATCCTTTTAGTATTGCTTAATAGATCTCATATTCATTATTAAAGTGGGCATATCTATCTTCAGAGTGCTCTGACTTTACTAGTATTATGAATACAGTATACAAGTGTAGGCAGTCATTTTTACCATCCTCACAATGCTCGTTTCTTTGATGATGAATATGGGAAGGTGTGTGACAGTCTCACATGCTGAGGAGGAAAGATGGATGAATGCAGATTGGGGGATAGAGTGCAGTGGATGGAGAGTTTACATTTGAACAATGAAGAGAGGATTGGGAAACACCTTTGGGCTCATTATAAGAGAGTTTCTAATAATGGAAACTGCTTAAAGATTAAACAGACTGGAATTAAAAATCATGCAGGCTCTATAGTCGGGAAGAGAACCTAGCTGTCATTTCAACCAGAGCTTCCCTGCTAGTGGCCCAAGTACACAGACGGGCAGTGAGATGGGTACAGTGAGCCATAATATTGATCCCCTCAGCCCTCAGGGCAATTGAGCAGGTTTGGGATGGCTGGAGTTCTGGGGCCAGTTGCTCTGCCTCATTTTAGCAGATTATCCCAGTGTGCTGTATAAATATTATCATTTTCTACAGGTGCCACGAGGTGCACAAATTTGGAAAATAACATTCTAAACCCCGGTATTAAAATTCTATGAACCATCAAAAGAAAATCTCACCTGTAAGTCCAAATATTTGATTATAGGAGATTTTGAGAAAACTTAGGAGTTCAGAAAGTTCAGTTTGAAGACTACTGGTGTGAACCTCTCTTCCTGATGTAGCAAGCAGAAACCAAGTCCTACGGAGAATGAAAGGATTTTACATCAGGACCTAGATCACTACCTTTAGCTCCTGGTTCAGTGCTATTTTTTTTTTTTTTATATTGCTTAAGCTGAAGCCAGGTAACACAAATAAAAACTAATGTATTATAAGTTCATTGAAGAGCAGAAACCATCCTATTTGGTTGTCTTCAATGCTTAACACATTCTATGACAAATTAAGTGCTTAATAGTAGATGTTGGTCACATGAAGAAATGTGACAGGATTTATTTTTGTCTCTGCTGGGAAGCTGGGGTAGATGTCTTTCAACCATCCTCCAAAAAGGATTCAATGAAGGAAGATCTACTTCTTACCAGTGTTTGGATGGAAGGAGGGCAGGGATTTTCTTTTGAACTTGATAGTGAAAGCTCTTAGATTGCATGTCACATTTAAACTTCCAAGAGATTTAGGAAGTACAGGAGAATTAGGAAATGGGCTTCAAATTGTTATTGAAAACTTACCTCTGAATTTATAAAGAGATAATTGCTCAGTTTTGGGGGGATGAATTTTGCTTGTTTTAGAGTATTATCTTCCCTTCTCACTGTGTACGTGTGAGAAATAAACTAAGTCGAGCTTCCCA
The DNA here is from genome assembly GCA_004026885.1 of Lyroderma lyra. Taxonomy (NCBI): domain Eukaryota; kingdom Metazoa; phylum Chordata; class Mammalia; order Chiroptera; family Megadermatidae; genus Lyroderma; species Lyroderma lyra. The sequence continues at coordinate 452,698 of PVJL010000081.1, read as the reverse complement.
GTAACTAGATCCTGCCTTAAGCATAGATTACATTGTAGTTCTATGTTCACAGAAAGTAGAGACAATCTGTTAGGATCCAAAAGGAAAAAAAAAAGGAAGCTGAAATGTGATTGGTGAGTTGCATGTGAGGGTACATGCTCCATTCAGCTCTGCAGCAGCAAGGGGAGAGAGCTGTGTCTGACAGCTCTCTTACAGGTCCATTAAGTATTCACAGCATTGCTATGGTTTCTTTTTCATCTCTGCTGAAACTGTAGTTTAATTTGTTTATGTTATCTTTTCTGTTTCAGATTTCACTGATTTTTGCTCATACCTTTATCAACTTCTTCCTTCTGTTTTCTTCAGTTTAACATCGTTCTTTTTCTAATTCAAGTGAGATGCTTAGCTTGTTAATTTTCACTTTACTTCTTCTTGGGGGTCCATCACTATAGTAATACTATGAATTACTATATGCCACATATCTAGAGGAGATGCATAAATTCTAAGAAAAATGTAACTAACCAAAACTACATCAAGAAAAAAAAATTAAGTAGTCCTATAGGTTAATAGACAATACAGGACATTATTTGTTATTCCTAGTACCTTGATAAATAAATCTAACAAAAGGTTTATAAGAGTTTTAAGTAGAAATAATATAAAATTTATTAAGAAGATTTTGAAGAAAACCTAATAACTGGGCAGAAAAACCATGTTCATCGATAGGAAGACTCAGTGTAATAAGGAAGTCAGTTATCCTCAGATTAATTGATAGAGTCAATGCTGTTTCAAATCAGATTTTCTACATAGATTTTGGAGAAACTCGACAAGCTTATTCCAAAATTAATTTGAAGAACAAAGGCTCAAGAGTACACAGAAACAGAGCCTTGATATATGGTAGAGAGAGATTGCAGATCTGTGTGGAAAGATTAACTATTGTAGTAAGTAATAGTTCTGGGACAAGGTATATATTCATATGGAAAAAAATTCCTATCCTGTGCATTACATATAACTTCATTTCTGACTAATGAAAAAGTTAATGTAAAGGCAAAACTTTTATACTTTGAGCAAAAGAAAAAATTACTTTGGAACAAGGAAGGTTTTCTTAAACAAGATTCAAAGAGTCTGTCTGTAAAAGAAAAGACTGCTAAAGTCACCTGCATTAAAATTAAGGACAACTTTACATCAGAGGATGTCATTAGTGTACTAGAAAGATAAAACTTGAACTGGGAAAAGACATTTTTAAGATATACAACAAAAATGTGATTGGTATCTAAAATATGTAAAGCACGTCTTTTTGTTGTTGTTAAATTTATTGAGGTGACATTGATTGGTAAAAATTACATAGGCTCCAGGTGTACAATTCTACAGTGCATCGTCTGTGTGTTGTGTTATGTGTTCACCACCCAGAGTCAGTTCTCTTTCTATCACCATGTATTTGTGTCCCTGACCCTTCTCCCCCACCCTTCCCCCCTTACCCTCAGATAACTACTGAATTATTGACTCTGTCCATGAGTTTTGTTTCTTTGTTGTTTTCAATTTTATGTTCCACATATGAGTGGAATCACGTAGTTCTTGGTATTTTTTCTGTCTGACTTATTTCACTTAGCATGATCATCTCAGGATCCATCCATGTTATCTTAAATGGCCTTATTTCATCTTTTCTTACAGCTGAGTAATATTCCATTGTGTATATATACCACAGCTTCTTTATACAGTCGTCTGTCAGAGGACAATTTCGTTGTTTCCATGACTTGGCCACCATGAACAGTGCTGCGATGAACATTGGGGTATACATATCTTTGCGGACTAAAGTTTTCATGTTTTTGGGGTGGATATCCAGAAGTGGGAGTGCTGGCTTATCTGTTAACTCTATTCTTAGTTTTCTCAGGAACCTCCTCCACACTCTCCTCCACAGTGGTTGTACCAGTTTGTACTCCCACCAGCAGTGTGTGAGTTCCTTTGTCTCCACATCCTCTCCAGCACTTGTTGTTCCTTGTCTTGTTGATAACAGCCATTCTGACAGGTGTGAGGTGGTATCTCATTGCAGTTTTGATCTGCATTCCCCTACTAGCTAGTGAAGTTGAGCATTTTTTTTTTTTAATGTATCTGTTGGCCATTTGTATATGTCCATGGGAAAACTGTCTGTTCAGGTCCATTTTTTAATTGGTTTGTTTGGTTTTTTGTTGTTAAGAGGTACAAGTTCTTTATATATTTTAGATATTAACTCCTTATCAGAGGCATTGTTTGCAAATAATTTTTGCCATTCAGTAGTTTGTCTCTTTGCTTTGTTGATGGTTTCTTTTGTTGTGCAGAAGCTTTTTAGTTTGAGAGTGTCCTATTCATTTATTTTTAAAGCCCTTCTTTAGATCAGTAGAAAAATGAATATAAATACAAAAACAGGCATTTCCCACATGAAGAAATACATGGCCCAGAAACATATCAAGAGATGCTATCAATGAGGTGTTTGAATTAGAAAAAGAACAATTTAATCTGAAGAAAATGGAAGGAGTTGATAAAGTTATGAGCAAAAATTTGTGAAATTTAAAACAACAAAAAGATACCACAAATTAAACTACAGTTCCATCAGAGATTCCAAAGAAACTAGATAGTTTCAAACGTATCAACATCATTAGTATTCAATGATATGTGAACCAGAAAAACAACATGGTACAATTTTACCCCTATTAGATCAGCAAAAATTAAGAAGCCTGGTAATAACTATATTTTGTTCAACATGTAGGCCTTTTGCACCTCTTATAAATAGCTAGTGAAGGGTGAAAATTTGTATAACCAATTTGGAAGGGAATTTGGCACCATGTAAAAAATACTTTTATATCCTATAGTCCAGCAATTCTACACGTAGAGCATTCCATACCCAGAGAAACTATTGTGCACCATGCCAGGAGACAGTTATGAGAATGTTCAAAATAGCAATGTTTGTAAATGAAAGAAAATAACCCAGATGTCTTTATGCAGGAGAATGATTACATCCACATGTGTACATCCACATTGGAATATTAGTCAGCAGTGAAAATTATCAGATAAGTCTTAGAAATATAATATTGAGTGGAAACAAATAAACTGCAGAAGACTGTAGTCAGAGTGATACCATTTTTATAAAGCTGAAAAACAAGCAGTACTAATGATAAAATATTTAGGGATATGTATTTGAGATAATATTTTTTAAAAAGTGGTAAATGACAAAATTCATGGTAATGGTCAGGACTGGGACAAGGGAGTATTATGTTTCATAAGTTACATATGTGTTACATATATTAATTTGTATCAAATATTCTATAACATGAACATAAAGGGTCAGTCATGACACCTCTGTTCAATAAAGGCTCAAAAATGGACCCATTACCTAACCTCTTTAAAACTCAATTTCCTTATCTGAAAAATGGGGTGATAGCAGTAGTACCCATATCATTGCCTTGTTTTGATTAATAAATGGGACGCTCCACGAGACTTAAGTTAATGCCTAATACAGAGTAAATGTACAGCATACTTATCTTTTGTTATTTCATTATCTTTTTTCTTAAAACATGATGTATGATACTATATTCTTCAACTAGACTTAAAAGAGATGATGCTTCTACCCAGAATCCCCTACTGTTCTGATTGTATATATGATAAAAATGAGATGTTCACAATATGCGTTTAAATGTACATAAATACTACACATTGATTTATTCGGAAGGGTTAATGAGTTTAGCAGAGATTCCTTGTTTCTGAAAGACCAAAGAAAAGGCTTTCTGGAAGAAAGAACAACCTTTATGTCCCTCTAAGTGTTTTACGTTTTGAAACATTGTCTGGAGTGCTCCATCATTGCTTGACTACAGTGAGAGAACACTGGAGAAAGGCAGTTTTCTAGAAGTGGGTCACAGGTTGCTACACCATGGGGTTAAGACATCCCTAAACTGTTGGTACTCTTGACATTTAACTCCAGCAGTTACAAATGCAGCTCAGTAACCCAGAAGGTGTTTTAGAAAATGTTCTATGGATAATTTCATGTGGCATGCTTCGGGGAGCTTCCTGGCTATAATATGACACCAGCCACTATACTCGGAGGGCAGGGAGAGACAGAAGAAAGATGCAGACCTCTCCAGATTGGTAGGTGGCAGTTTTAACACATTTTGTACTGCTCACGAGTTTTCTCATGTTTCACGCACCTTAAGTGATTTATGATCTGTAGTTATGCGGTCCCTGGCGTAAGTCTTAGACATTTCTATGCGGTACGCAATGTGAAGGAAGGGAACTTCTGAGGCTTGTTTGGGGTGGACATATCACGAGTAGTTTTCTTCCACTGTCTGCCAGAATCTTAAAAGTTCACATTAGAGTCCTTAATGGGCTTCAGTCATGTATGCCTTCCAGATAGACTCAACAACACATTGCTCTCTCAAGGTTATGCCCTTGAAAACTGCTCCCACTGTAGGAACAGTGGGGAGAATGCACATTCCAAGCACAGGGAGGGACCGAAGAGCCTCTGATTGCCTCCTTCTAGCTCCAGGGTCAACTGTCCGTCATATCCCCTTGAATACCTCCTCCAACACATTCCGTAGTAAGGAGGATTTTCCCAAGGTTGTTGAAACAATGGTTGTATTGGAATTAGGAAGAGAATATTTAGAATTTGATTGGTTTGAAAGTTTTAACTGCACACATTGGGAAACACTAACTGGATTGTCAGTAATGGTAGGTGTTATTGGTGCAAGAGGAGTCACTATAAAGTGAGTGATTCTTCAGCCCTTTACCGAAAACTTAGGAAAGTATTAATATTAAATCTTTTTTTAATGTGTAGTCTGAGGACATAGTCACTGTGAACAGTGTTACAGTAGTTATTACCACTTATAGTAGATTAATAACAGAAATCAAAATGAGTAGAATTCCCAATTGTGTCCAGTTTGGATTTTATTCACATGTATTATAATTTTACTGTTCAATATAACTGAGGCAGACAAAAGGCCAGACACTTCATGGGGCAATGTGTCTTATGAAATTGAATGATGTGAGGTATTTTTTGTTTGAAGGTCAGGTAGCGAGTCAGTGAATCCAGATTTTCTTTATTTGATGACCACTCCCTGATAAGAAATGTTCGAGCTAATTCCATATTTAAGTGCTTTACAGAGGCTGACAAACAGAGATGGTGCTTACCATGTACTAAGTACTATATAATTATTCTAATGTCTTTTTAGGACAGATACTTTCTCCAAGCAGGTTCATGATAAGTGAGGTGAGACACCATTCTGGAAAGCTCCAGATTCCCAAAAGTTTTCCTTGTAGAAGAGCCCCAAGTTCATTACCTAAGGGTTTATAAAAGACCAATTCATCATGTTGCGAAGTTATTCATCTGAGAATTAGAATCAGGAAAAAGTAAAATTTACAATCTCTGAGAATAAAGCCTGAGGTGAAAGTTGTAGTCACCGTTTGATTTTTAATTTAATAACCATGAATTAACTAATGGTTATTTTAAAAGCATTTTGTTAGCAGTGCCATTAGTGCTAACTAGCTGCTTGTGGTAAAATAACCAACTGAGATAATTTTTAAAATTTAAAGCCATTTCACGTGAAACAGCTGGCATTCTCCAGGTGACTCATCTAGTATAAAAATAGCTGATCGTTAAAACAATTCCTTGATTATTTTTAAGTGAGTTTTATATTATTATGCATTCCATATAATCCTAGATTATACTTTAAGTTTTAACCCAGGTGCAACTTAATCTGGAATATAATCTGTTCTTTTAAATTTTAGTCCTAACATATGTATAGTTAATAGGAGAGGAAGTATTAACAACAGTATCAATAACAAGAATAACAACAATAATAGGCCAAATTCTGTGCTAAGTCCTTGATTGACATTTTCTTATCAAATTATCACAAGATCCTTATAAGACAGGTACTATTATAATATATCTCCATATTGCAGAAAAGGAAACTGAGGTACATAGAATGTAAGTAATTTATCTGGAGTCTCACAGCTGCCATGTATTAGATTTGGGATATATACACAAGCAGTCTGACTCTAAAGCCAATGTTTTAAAATATTATGCAGTCCTGCCTCCACACTAGGTATCATTACTTTAAAAACATATTGGAGTCTTGATGTATTACTGTTCTCAAAATCTAAACACTAGGACTACAAGGCAAGACTGCTTTGAACAAAACCCTCATTGTTCTTTGAAGGAAGACAGAATTCTTATCTTAAATTTCAGTGCTCGCTACAGTTTTAGAATAAATGTAGCCCTTCATTAGGACACAGCCAATTTCAAATCTCCCAGAACTGGAGTCATTACTCAAACAAGAGGTCTTGCCGTTTTGGTTATGAATCCTGCAAACCCTGGCTTTAAAAATCTCAAATGTACACATCTCTGCACAATCTTTCTAAAATACACACTTGCTATTTCCTGCAGGTGTAAGCTCCTCTAAGAAATGGTGTTTGCTTATTACAGATATTCCCTTTAATTTTCCAGGTTTTATGGCTGTACCTTGTCTGTCTGAACTTGCATTTGAAATTGATTTACAACCTCAGACTCCCTTTCCCAAGAGTTAGATCCCATTAGATTGTGGGGATTTTCTGAAGTATGCCCACTGAAAGAAGGGAGTAGTCTGCTTTTTGACAGCCTGATCTACTGACTTCAATGTCTAAAATGACTTATTTCCAGCTACCTGCATGGGCCAGAGTTGGTTTGCAGTTTGCTGAATCATTCATTGAGTTACGCTTTACCTAATGGAGTAGAGGCCTTGTTTTGTTTCCAGTGACTATCAGGTTGGAAGAGAGTGTGGGTAAGCTGTAAAGTTCATCGGAATCAGGCTGGCCTGAGTTCTCATTCATTCTCATATTAACGGATTTTCTGGCAGTAACTAGAGGTTACAATGAAGAAGCACTTTGAAAATCCAACTTACCTACCACTGCCAGATTGCCTCTTTTAAATTGTTTTTCACTTCTGTATCTGCCCAATATGAACATACAGTCTTAGTTTTATTCATTTTAACCCCCAAAAGCAACATATTATGTGGTTCTTTGCCTTGCTTTTTTTTTCACTGAATACAGAGACTGGCAGAAGTAATTCCCTTTTTAAAGTAGTTATGTTAATTTAATTTATGATATTGTTATGTTATAGAATTACATGCTTATGATACAGATTTTGGTATAGATTACCAGCTCATAAAAGGGCGTTATTTGTGCCGGACCCTGTGTATTTCCACATCTGTATACAACTTTTTCCATTCTTTTTTATTGCTACTTAATATTCTATTGATTATAATTTATTTAACCAGTTCCCTACTGTTGGGCATCTGGGAGTTTCCAAACTATTGTGATCATGAGCATTGTTTCATTAATTGTTCTTGTATACTTCTCATTTTGCACATGTTTAAGTTTTTCTGTAGGATAAATATTCAAACTAATAATGCAGGATCCAAGGGTGTGTGCATATATAATTTCAGTAGATTTTGCCCAATTGTCTTTCAAAACATGGTTTTCCCGAAACCTCATCTTCTACCACTCTTCAATCAGAATGCTAAGCTTCAGCTAAACTAATTAGGAACCCTAATAGTGGCCCTGGAAAATATGATACTATAGATCAAATCTGTCCACCCCATAGCCTGTGGGCCCCATGCAGACCAGCATGGCTTAGAATGCGGCCCAACACAAATTCGTAAAGTTTCTTAAAACATTATGAAAATAAGGCACAGACCTTTTCTTAGTTTATCAGCTATCATTCATGTTAGTGTATTTTATGTGTGGCCCAAGACAATGCTTCTTCCAAGGTGGCCCAGGGAAGCCGAAAGATTGGACACCCCTGATCAAGAGATAACTAGTCTTACCATTTTGTTACATGTCCGTCCAGTTATTTCATTATGAATACACACACACACACACACACACACACACACACACATTCAGACAAATGTGTGCAGTTTTACACATGACCTCACACTGATCCAACTGTCAAGTACCTTCAATAAAAGATTTAGATCTTCCCCATGTCACCTTGGTGTGGTTCCATATAATTTTTAATAGTTGCATAGTAGTAGTTGCTGTACACAAACCATAGTTCATTTAACTAGTGCTGAACTGATTGTCATTTATGGTTTATAGTTTTCTCTGGATCAGTGCATCAAAAACTACTGACAAATTTTGTTACATAAATAAAAGGAAAAAAATCTCAAAGAGATGCTCTAGGAGAAATAAGCTTTGCATGTATTCAGGAGTGTACAAATGAATCATTGCTTTTTTTTCCTTTTATCCTGCTGGGCAGTAACTACCTGTCTTTCTCCTTCCCCAAACCATTATGGAAAGCTTGTCTAATTTATAAAAGCATTTTTCCTCCTCCCAAGGTGCAGAAAAGAGGAATGTTTTGTTTTTAGAGAACAGTTTGCTTTGGAAAGTGCACACAAATGAAAGGGTCTACAGCTGGGGGCTCTTTGCAAGCCCACTTGGAAACATTTTGGTGTCTTTATTTGTTTACTCCACTTTACTTCAGAAAAGACTTGAAATAGTTTACCAAGATACAAACAATGGGCTGGATAAAACTTACCTGATGAGAACAAGGAGTTAAATGGAAAATAAGGGTAGGAAAGTAAGAAAAAGCCAGGAGTAAGGTTAGTTCCCAAAATGCACATGAAACATGTAATTGCCATCTTTGCAGTTCCAAAAAGGTTGAATATGGGCAATTTCCCGTGGTTTAACCACGATATTCAGTCCTTTGTACTTGCTTGAGGTGAACCTCAAATTTGGCTCTGAGCCAGCATGATGGGTTGTAGCCTAATTACTGTTATGGTTAGAACAAGCCCCTAACTCAGAAGTCCAAATATTCCTGATATTGAAGCCAAAGAGAAATTCATCTAGGGAAAAGATTTTTAAACAATATAAAGTCGTGATCCCAGAGAGTCACCGCTAGAAGGGCATTGAGGGGCTGTCCTATTCAACCTTCTTAGGATTGTGTGAGGCCTTGTAGTTGTCCAACGCATTAGAAGGGCCTCTGCAGGGTGCAGAGTCTGCATGTGACTCTGACCTTGAGTCAGTTCTTCACCTCTCGAATGCACAGTTGCCTCGTGTACCAAATATAAGTAAGGATTGGTTCTTACACTTACCTCATAATGTTGTTATGAGGATTAAATAAGAATGCAAGAGAGGGAAATGCAAATCAAAACCACAATGAGATACTACTTGTGATCACACTCACTAGGTTGGCTAGAATAAAACAGACAATACAAGTGTTGACAAAGATGTGGAGAAACTGGAACCCTCATACATTGCTGGTGGGAATGTAAAATGGTGCAGCTGCTGTGGAAAAATGTCTGGCAGTCCCTCAGGCGGTTAACATGAGACCCAGAAATTCCACTCCTGTGTACATACTGAGGCGAAAACGTCAAAACTTGTACATGAATGTTCATAGCAGCATTGTTGATAAGACTCCAGAAAGGAAACCACTCAGATATCATCAATGAAGGGAACAGGCAATGCTATGTTGTATGATTCTATCGTAAAATGTCCCAAGTAGGCAAGACCATAGAGACAGAAAGCAGATTATTGTTTACCTAGGGCCAGAGGCTAGGGAGAAATGGGGAGTAATTGCTAATGTGGTGATAAAATTTTATCCAACTTTAATTATGGTTATTGTTACACAATTCTGTAAATATACTAAAAAAATCATTGACTTGTGCACTTTAAATAGGTGAATTATGTATTAGGTGAATTAATTATATCTTAAGAAGGCTAAATAGATGGATAGATGATAGATACACAGGATGCCAAAAAATGTATATACATTTTAAGAAAGGAAAAAATGCCATTAAAATTGTAATACTCAGTATATAACAATAGTAAAAGATGAATACAAGCCACATTTGACTTTTGCAATTATAAGAGGTGCTCAGAATGGTGACCATCAGTACTTATGTAATGCATAGATAACATCTCTTAAAATGTGAATACGTTTTTTGATGCCCCCAGTAGGTAGGTAATACGTGGCTGAGTTCTTAGGATACTGCAGTAAGCATTATACTATATAAACACTCAATAAAGGTAGGTTTTTCTTCTTTTTAAAACAAATGATGAAACTGAGGTGCAGAGAGATGAAATGTCTTATCATGAGGGCGTGGCTCTGTTGGCCTAAAGTAGGCCCTAGTTCTCCTAAAGACTCTTCCCCTGCAGGAGAGCAGCTCCACAGGCAGGCATCGTGCGTGCCTTTCCTTCGAACGTGGTCCTCAATTATTTTGACTTCATTTGACATTTGTTGGGTCTTAACCCTCTCACAGTAAAATATTTCAAGTTTCTCAATTTTGGATGCAATATAAACCTTGTAATAATCAGCAAAATTTTTAATTAGCCATGATAAACTATTTGAAAAATTGATGCAAGGCCCTGTCTGCTATTGACTTTTCGGAGACTGATTATCTCAACTAAGAAGTTCTTTGCCTTTTTTGCTTTTTCTCCATGGGGCCTATCTCTGGCCATTTTACTTTTCAAATTTTTCTACCTGAAATAGACAGGGCAACCAAAAACAATGGAGTTAGATCCCTGTTTCTTGAGTTTTCTCAGAAGCACATCTCAAAAACAATTAATAACTTTTAAATTGTATTGGTATGAAGTGAGATTTGTATTTTCTATTACAATTTTTGGTATGTTTACACTATTAAAAAAAACAACTTTGGTTACTGCATCTGGGCATTGCCAAGACACTGCAAAATGAAAATAGGAAGGTCAGTATCAAGCTGGTATTGTCAATGCGATGAAACTGATAGGGTTTTAGATAATTTGAATTATATTAGTTTGCTATAGATTGATGTTAAGAAACACATAAATTTTCAACAACCTAAACAATGTGTTTATTTAGCTTTGTATAAATGTTAATGCCTTAAAAGGTATAGCTGAGGGTTTGACAAATACTACAATAAAACGGTAGCTGTTTGAAAATTTGATTTCAGGAATATTCAGGTTTCCAAAATTGCTCTCTAGAAATAGTTGAGGAATAAAGTAATAGGACCCCTCTTTAAAGCAGAAGAGTAGTCACCAAGTAGTAAACATTAATACAAATTTAGTGAAGAGATTAACTCTTCACGTTAACAGCCTCACTTGTGTTTGGATTGGTAATTTCACTTTGGAGATGCTAATTGATAATTATTGATAATTATTATCTTCTGGTTTTCTGTTGCTGTGCAATGAATCACCCCAAAACTTAGTGGATTAACTCTGCAGCATTTTATTATTATCTCTCACGGTTCTAGAGCATGTTTGGGCTCAGCCGGGTGGGTCTTGCTAGTGTTGGCTCATGTAGTTGCAGCCATGAGTGACTGGTGGCTTCTTGAGTTTAGCCTACTCAGATTGGAGGCAATTGAAGATGGCTGTTGTCTGGCACCTCAACTGGGACAGCCAGCTAGATACCTACATGTGGTCTTGCCATGTGGTTTCTCTTTATCATATCATGGTGACTGGATTTCAAGAGTGAGCTTCCCAAGTGGCCCTGACAGAAACTCTGTGGCCTTTTACGACCTAGCCTTGGAAGCCACATAACATCACATCCTCTGAGGTCACAGGCTTACTCAGATCAAGAGGAAGGAATATGGATTCTACCCATACCAACTGGATGAGAGCCAGTGACATTGTAAAAAGAGAGTGTGTGATGGAAGATCTTGTGATTATGTTGGAAAATACAATATGTGCATTTAACTTTTTAAATAACAGGCAATAATTGGAGAAGGAGACAAGGAAAGAAAGAAAGAGTAAAAGAATTCCAGGGATTGGTAGTGGAGTGGCAATAGTGAGCTGCAGCCAGCGAAAAATGTGAGCAGGCAGGAGACAAAACAACAGCTCAGATGGAACTGTGGGAGAGGCAGGGCAGACAGCTCTGGTGAAGGGTGTTCATGATGCTTATTGGGTTACAGTCACCAGAATTATACCTGAGGGTGTGCCCTTGACATTATTCTGGTGAGGAGTACAGGCATATTAAGCAATCACATTTCGCATCTGGGACACAGCAAAGTCATTCTCTGGTAGCCCCAATAAGCTGGCCAGGATAGCATATGGATAAAGTACAATAGATGTGGTAAAGTAGATAAAGTATCACAATCACCTTGTGATTGAAATGCATTTCTAGTTTTCTTATGGGGGAAGTAAAAGATACTAGTGTAAAATGATTGTGTAAACTTCGAATGAGAAAATGGGCACTTCGAGCTGTCCTGTCTCATTTGTTCCTTCCCTTGCAGCAAATACTAATTTCATTATTAGAATATGTACACCTGATTAAAAAAAAAGAGTCAAATATTTGCTTACAATATTCTAGACACTATTGGAGGTTGAGGTGTTTGACTAAAGAAGAGTAAAGAAGAATAAATCTAGTGATTACTGGTATTGTTTTATACAATTGTCTCATTCGCCTTTTATGAATTCTGACAAAAGGTTAGGGTTAACTTGCTATGAGGCATCCAGTAAATCATTCAGCTTCTAAAACACTCCTTTTTTCAGACTGTCTGCAATACCCATTTGTACAGCTGTTGGAGGTGTTGGAGACATCTCTGTAAAATGAAAAGCATATAGGAAGCACTTTATATATACTGAATTTCAGTACTATTATGGACTATGATTCAATCAGATGTTCTAAAGCAGGGCCGTGTAGCATGCTGGTATAAATTCAAGCATTTAATGATTATATGCATTCATTTGCCCCACTGATCCGGGTTGAACACCCGGAATGTGCCAGTTGCTGTACCAGGCTCTGGGGTTCAGGGATGAACAAGCTGGACAAAGTTTCTGTTCTGTGGAACCTATGTGAGGAGGGTTCCTCTGTGAAAAAGCTGTGGAAATGCCTAAAACTTAGTGGAAAGGTAAATGGATACATAAGGAATATGTATCCTGTGGGCATTTTCAAAAGGGGTACTTATGTTTCAGATAGATGGAGCGTGGAAAGGGTCAGCAGTGGTGCGGTAGAACTGGCATCTTCAAAGAAGTCATCTCTGAGTGCAGTGCCTTGCCTACACAGGTTCAGGGTGCTGGGGGAAATGGTCTGCTGGGTAGTACTTGTCAACTTTAATTACGTCTGTTGCAGGTTTTTTTTTTCTATGCTCACCAATTCAACACACACACACACATGTGCATGTATGTAAGAGTATAATTCATAATATAATTATGTAAAAGCTCTCATAAGGAAGTGTAAGTCAGACATTAGGTCATTAATACTTTAAATTTCATTATCACATTATAACCTGAATGCCACATCCTTCTTCCTGTATGGAGACCTTAGAGAAAAATTGTGGCCTGATGCCATCTTTATCTATTCATTTATTATCAGTGCTCATAATGATGATACCAAATGTCCAGAAATAGTTTTATTAAGCCATGTATTTCTAAGAAAATAAATAAGTCTGCAGCAGGTTTTTAAACTCCATGTATTTTGATATAGCCCACAGTGATTCATTCTGTGAGAGTTCTTGAAAATGAGGACGTACCTACCTTTTGTTATTACCAGAGTAGAATTCAATACAAATCATCATTTTTTGAACACATACTAAGTTTTGGGTAGTAGACTAAATGTTTTACATCCATTATCTCGTTTGTCTTGTAACTTGTTGAGGTAGGTATTATCACTCAGTTTACAGGTAAAGAAACTGAGACTTAGGCCAAGTAATGATGTCCAGTGAGTAGTCAAGTTGGAATTTAGCATCAGATCTGTTTGATGCAGAAGACTTTCTATTGTACTGTAGAATGATTTTAGTTTTATCCTTATTCTCTTTTTTATTTGCTAGATTTTCTATAATAAATGTGAATCAATTTTGTATTTCAAAATTATCAACCAATATAATTTAAAATGTGTTGTAATACAGTTAGATTAAAAAAATTTTTTCTTTTTGGTGTGGTGTGTGAAAAATGTAAAACTACATGAACCTGAACATTACAACCCTAGGTTTAGCAATTAGATATTATAATTAATGTTTGAAATGAAATGCAATAGACATATACAGTAAGTATTAAGGTTTATACTTCAGTTATTTTTCTTGAGAAAATAACACATATTGATTCAAGATATTTAGTCCGAGATTATAAATTGATTTTATTTCAGTGTCAACATAATTAGGGAATTGTCTTTTGACAAGAGCAAGATAAGCATATGCTTCCTATTTGAAAGCATTTTTGTCTATGGAAAGGTTGCAGGTGATTTTTTTATGAAGTTTGATTAAAGGTAGAGAGAAATACCTGAGGGGTTAGAAGACTCAGTTACAGTTTCTGGTGATAGTGAAGATTTGAGCATTCCCCCCTGCTCTTCTTTCTCCCACAACCACCATAATTTGACTTCAGGCTCAGCTAGCTGTACTACAGAAGACAAGTTAATTTAAATAATTAAATCAACTAATTTTAGCCTATTTCTTTCATTTTCTCTATCTCTCCTTTCCCCTACCTTACATACCTACTCCCAAAAGCTCCTTCCTTTTGGGCCTTGAGCTTAGTGCAAATCTCCGTTGAAGTTTTGCCTCAGTGGATCTTGGGTAAGACCCAGACATCTGAATTTTTAACAAATAACTTCGATATGTTGTATGAACAGGCATATTTGAGAACTCCTGGGCTAGAGTAAAGAATGAAGAGAAGCAGTAGAAAATGAGATTTCGAAGTTGGATTGGTCCAAAATGTAAAGAGCCTTAGATCATAAGCCACGGAAGCAGTGGGGAGCAGATGATGAGCACCCTGTGACCAGGGAAGCAACCGTGGAAGTTGGATTGGAAGGGGTGGAGAGGCAGGGACCGTCTGAAGGAGTTAAAGACATCTGGGCACAAGGAATGAAAGACTGACCTGGAACTGTGGCAGAGGGGTAGGCAGGAGGGAGTAACAATGCTGTTGAAGTGCCAGACTTGAAAAAACCTGGTAAGTGATTGGATGTGGAAGGCAGAAGCACAGAAAGGAGACCACAGGGAGAGTTTGAGGCTGCGTGGATGGTAGGAGGGAAGATGCATGCACGTTCTATTGACATCTATTTGAGTTTCAAGTTCCACTGCAACTTGCATTGGAGGTGTCCTGTAGGCTGATGGAAATGTGTAGTTCAGGAGAGACTATGACTGAAGAGAGCTAGATTTAGCAGTTTTCTCCATGGAGATGATAGTGGAAATCATGTGATTGGATGAAATTGCCAAGGGGGACATTACAGAGAGTATAGAGCAGTCCTGGGGGAATAGTTAGAGTACAGTTAGAGGATGGACAGAGCTGTTGGAGGGCAAAAAAAAAAGTGCTGTTACTTTGTTTTTAAGTAACTGAGACAGTGGAAGTGGTCAGCAGTTGTGAATTTTGCAGAGAGGCTAAGGAAAACGAGGTCTTATAAAAGGACATTGGGTTTTGCTCAATTTTAATAAGGGGAGAAGCTGGAAATGAGTAAAGGAATGAAGAGGAGGTGCAGATGGGTAATTTTTCAAAATTTGATGGTATAGGGTAGGAAGACACCTTCGTTTGGGATGTGAGGAAGTTTTTGAGAGGTCCTTAGAGACTTGTCTGTATTCAGAAGCACGGTGTAGGGGAGGGGAAAGAGGTAGGGTATGTGTCATGGGAGATTGTCGAGGGCAGTGCTTCACGAAGTCACTCAGTCATTTGGTGCACGTGTACCCCTCGTGTCAAGTTCTAGACTGCATTAGGGCTACAGAGATAAGACGCGATCATATTCTGTAAGTAACCCCAGAGAAGAGTGGACATGGACAGTATGGATTGGAGCCTGGATGACTCGGGGGTGGAGGCCCCACAGACTAGGGAAGGACTTGAAACAGCAATTGAGCACCAGGATAAATGCTATGATGAAATGGTGCACAGAATGCTGGGGCATGTGGGGGAAGGCAGAGGGTGAAGTGGACGAGGGCTTCATCGAGGACATGGTGCTTTAGTTGTCCTGGGCAGGATCTGTGGCAGTCTCCCTTCATCAGAGGCAAGGGAGCTTACCTCAAGTGGGAGGACCAGCGTGGGCAAATACTTGGAAATGGCTTGGAAGAACAATGGTTTGTCTGACTGAAGCAGAGGAAAGATATTCAGAGGTGAGGCTAGAGCCAGAACAAAGAATGTCTTACGATAAGGAGTTTCGGGGTTTTCAACTTTCGTTGATGTGCAGTTTAGATTTTTTATGTTTTTGTTTTTGTTTTCACTGAAAGCTCTGGGGGAAGTGTTCCACAGTTTTAAGCAGAGATGTGCAATGATCTGGTTTGCCTTTAGAAAGACTACCCTGGCAGTAGTGTAGGGTATGGCTTAGAGAGCCATATATATATATCCCAATGAAAATAAACAACTATGCTATTTCTTGGTTTCTTTTTAAAAATAAGCAGAGGGACAGATATCCTCATGTATAGTTTTTAAGAATTGTTTATAAGGAAATCTGTGTTACTTATTTTGCTGCTCTGACAATCTCTATTTACTACTAAATGAACTAACAATAATAGAATTTATGGTCTTTTTCAGTATTGAATTGAAGCACAGTTGTGATACTGCCCCAGAAATAAAACTCTCGTCTGGAGCATTTTTAAATTGGAGCCTTCATCATAGCTTTCATTTATTACTGAGAATTAATTTGCCCAGTGATGTAAAGAATATGAGTGTTATCCCTGTGGAGGTGGTTTTTCCCTTTAGCAATAGGAAAACAATGAAACTCTCACACTATTCTTGTAGTTGAAAAAGCGACATCTAAATCAGAGCTTGCTTAAGTGGGTGTGATGGCCAGCTTCTTAAGAAAAATTCTAGAGAGAACAGTTACAGATTTAAGAGTGTGAACCACATATAGATCTTCTTTAGATCCTATTTTGAATAAATAAACTGAAAAATACATTTTTGAGTCAGTGGGCCAAGTTTGAACATAGGCTGATAGTAAATTCTACTTAGGAATTATTGGCAATTTGCTTGTTTGTGAAAATGATACTATGATCATGTTTTAAGATGTCCTTATCTATTAGAGATGTGTATTGAAGTATATTTACAGGCAAAAATGGTATGGTGGTTAATATTTGCTCTAAAAACACTGAAGCAAGAAGAGTGGGGTGTAAAGATACAATCTCAGTGGCAGAATGTTGATCGTTGTGGAAGGTGGGTGATAAGATTCACGATACCATTCGCACCTTGCATGCATGTATAAACAGTGTCGTTTTAGAAAGCTTAAACAAAAGTAAATGCAGTGTCATGTAGTAGCCAAGAACAGGAGGGAGTTTGTTTCTCACCTGGTTTTTGACCCTTGTGTGGTATGTATGTCATTCTGCATGTGGAATGATAATCTTTAGGCCTTCCAGACCCATGAAGCAAGGAACATGGCACCACAGCTGGGTGGTGTTTCTGTGAGGGTAACGCTGTGCTCCTGGGATTGGGCAGTGGTCTGGGCGGTTCCTGTCTCCTCCTCCTCAGAAACTTTAGACTCCAGTGGAAATGACCACTGGGATTCCTTGTCTTCTTACATTTTTAAGACCATTGATTGAGTGAGACATGGGATAATGACCTGGGTGGAGTGATCTGTAAAGAGGTGAAATAAGAGAGGTAGAAATGTAAATATGAGGCATGTTTCCACATGTAGACCTTAGGGTGTAATCATGGGCTCTTCTTATTAGTGCAAATGTGTACTGGACTCAGACCCTTCATTCTTTCAAGCCAGGGTGTAAGTCTGGCCTGTGTGGGTGCTTTTTTTCTAACTACACTCCCATCTGAAGTCCCTGCCCTTTGCAGACAGCAGGATAGTGAAATGAGGTGACTACAAAGGGCGCGTGATTTCAGCAAACCCGCACAAACATGTTTGCTTCTCTGAATTATTCCCAGCGCAGTGGGATGGTAATATGTCATCTTGGAAGCATATGGACTCATCCATTTTGCTGTTATTTGACATTTAGAACTCTGCCGTTCCTCTCAGGATCTTCAGATGCTTAGAGGAAGGCCCCAAGTTTTCTTGACACCAGCTGCTGCTTTGCTTAAGCAGATAGAATAAATTAATCTCTTTAGTCTCCATATACTTCTCTCTGCTAATTATGTCACTGCCATTACATGGCTCATGATGGCAAAGGGCAGTGGTTTTCTGAGGATGTGATAAAATATCTTTGAATTACAGGTTGAGATATTCTGGCCCAGAACTTGCTGTGTCTTTATATTTTAGCCTAGGATTACTTATCTACTCATTTCTTAGGTATCTATTAGGCACTAGTAGTCTATATTGGGTTCTGGTTTACAGAGCTAGGGTTTCTGTTCATTGCAACAAATTTCAGTTATTTTCTGGATCTGCAGATTATGAACATGAGCTAAAAGGATTTCAGGGTGTTAACGTGCCTTTTCCCTCATAGCCCTTCAGAAACTTTATGTTGCTTTGTTTCCAGCCCCTGCCACCCCTCTCCAAGGGGGATCGGTGGAGAATGATGGGGAGAAGTTCTCTCCTAGTGTGAGCTTTTCTTTTGGCATAGCTTTTTTGGGGGAATGCAGCAGAAAACAATGTTATTCGTTCATTCAACAAGTATATAGTACCTGTTAAATACAAGATACTCTAATTATAAGGACTCAGAATAGAGTCCTTACATTCCTCCCCCCTACACACACACCGGACATGTGCTTTCCAGAACATATTCTTAATATCTTTGGAATTTTGTAGCAAATACCAGATTAACAAAAACAACAGAATTCATTATTCTGTAGACATAATAGAGAACAACACAAACTCATCCACTTAGCTAAGAAAAGCATAAAGCTGGGCATTAATAAGCATGAACTCCTATCATTACATTTTCTCTGTGTTCAGAAATTTGATGATAGTTTCATTGACTGGACCAATAGTTTATTATGATGGTAGTCTTCATTCTAGAATTTGTTGCATAAAATCAAATATTAAAAATGTTGGCAATCCCAAATTGTTACATTTATTGTAATGAATGCAGGTGAATAGAAGTTGATGTTCTCTTCTGACCCCCTTGTCATGTCAAAGTTTTAGAAGTTTTTTTTTCATTTTTACTTTTTGAAAATTTGTTAGGCCTCTCATCCTTCCATCACTCCCTCCCCTCTAGGAAAAGTCACAATCTTTGAACATTGTTTAGAAGTAGGAAGTGATTACTTTTACTTTCTATTTTATATTACTGATTTTTTTCCAAAGAGGTAGTATGTCTTTAATTTTTAAATGCTTGTTTTTTGACTGATACATTATTATACACAATAATGATAAAAGTTCCAATGATGCAAAAGGATACACTAGGTGAAGAAGCAGAGGGAATGTTTCTTCTCAACTGCTGATGTTTCTTTAGCAAAACACCCTTAGCCTCTCTCCGCCTAGTGACTTACCTGATTGGTGAGTTTGGAGGGAGAAATAGGGCATGTGTAGCCCAGCCTCTCCCTCTCCCTTTCTCCTGGAGCCAGCCTGCTCCTACAGAGAGGTGCTCCTGGTCACTGTGGCCCGGTCTGTGAGGGAGGGATGTGCTGGTCATCCTTGCTGAGGACCGGATAGGTAAGTCTTGTGTAAATCCCAGGGGTCAGTTCATCAAGGAAGGCTGCTGGCTCCATGTTTAGGCCACATTCTCAAATACCACCTTTCTAAGGAATAAGGGTTGGTTTTTGTTTTTGTTTTTGTTTTTACCCTTTTATGCTTATTGGTCTTATTTGTAAATTAGTTCAGAACTAGGGAGGAAGAGAAAGGTGTTATTTATTCGGGTTCCTTAAAGTATACAACATAGTGGGAAAGAAGCCCGAAGCCCTCCCTCAACCTAGACGCTATCACCAAGTCCTGTAAATCCTTCCAGAAATGCTCTGTGCATATACAAATGTATGTATGTGTACCTCCCATCTTTGTAATGTTAAATAGTGGTGAATACTCTGTTCTCTACTAGATTTTTCCACCTCCGATATTTTGTTGATCTATTTGATACTTGTAGTTGGCTGTGTACTATTTCATAATATTGATGTCATATTGATTTTACAACCAGAAAGAATAAAAACATGCCTCTATTTGAGTCCCAAACCCTGGCGAATAGTAAGAAAATGTAAAGCTCTGTGGTTGGCCAACAGGGATAGCAACTGCCTTCTATGATTTCTTTTTCCTATGAAAGAGGCATATTGTGTATCTCAAGGTGGTAAGACTTGGTCTTTGGCGATGGAGAGCATGCTGGGAATCTTTAATGTAGGGACTTACTTTTTCAGAAAACCTATTGAACTATAAGGTGGGTAATAGCACACTGTCTTTAGGGCTATTTAAGGAGTAATAATTTTTACACTTGATCTTAGCCAAAAGGCCGAGAAGCGATGAGTAATAATTTTTTAGGAAGGAACTCCTTGGTCCTGACATCTAAAGGTCACTCTAAAATGTTTTTAAAAATAAAATGTTTGTATAAATGTGTATATTTTAAAAACCAGATATCTTAGCAGAATTACAATGTTACAGATATTTTCTATATTACAGTCTAGGTAAGAGTTGCAGAGTCTGGATGCAGTTGTCATTGTACAAAACTCCGTGCATGTTGGTACCTTTCATGGGTCATTATTCCCCAAGCAGATGTAGTTCTTTCCAGAATGTTTTCCAAGGTGGTAGTGTTGATTGTATTAGAGTGAACATGAATGATGTTTAACTAGTAACCACTAACCTTTGTGTCGGGTGTTTCTGCAACATAAGAATCCAGTTTGGATTACGTTATGGTAGTTCATATCCTCTTAGTTATTTTTTGTTTTATTGCCCTTTCTGTTGAGCTCTTCCTATATTTTATTTGGGCACATTAACATGTTCCATTACTGAAAGCCAGTGCATGCTGTTACTGGTATTGTTCTTCTGCTACTTAATTTGCCTTTTGTTTTCCAATACCAGTAGTGAGGCTGCTGGATATAGTGTGTGTATATAGTCAGGCTTCAGCCAGAGAAACTCACCCAGTAGGAAATACATTTAAAAGATTTATTGCAAGAAATCGGCGTGTGTGATTATGGGGGCAGGCTAGGCACTCTGAAATGCGTAGGGCAGGCGGTCAGGAAGCACGGCTGGAACTCGAGGGCATGGCGGGAGCTGTTGCCCACAGGTGCACTTCTTCTCCTCCACAGACGCCTCAGCTCAGCTGTGAAGGCATTTCAACGGATTCGGTCACGCCCACCCAGATTATCAAGGATAATTTCTGTATTTAAAGTCAGCTGTGGCATTCAGTCATACCTACTAAATGCTTTCACAGCAATGTCTAGATTAGCATTTGGTTGAATCACAGTGGCCTGTGGCATAGCCAAGCTGACACCTAACTGACCAGCACAGTGTGCTGCTCTGTTGCTTGTTAGAATTATTCTGGTTCCAGTAGTTACTTATGTGGCCCGCCTGGAGTTGCATTTCAGTTCACTGTTTGCTTTTCTTTCTCATTCCCACCCCTCCTTTTTCTGCAATTAGGTTAATTCGGTAACTCCTTTCTGTATCCAGAGCAGCTTCCATTCTGCTCTGCTGCCAAACATTTATTTTCTCTTTTTTTCCTCCTTTGGTTTTACATGCATGTGTGTTATTTGTCTAACCAGGACAGAACATTCCCATTGTTTTCTTTATTAGCTGAAGTTACAGATCAGCTTGGCACCCGTTCCAGCAGAAGCTGTAGTTCTCAGCGACAATAGTTGCACAATTGGATGCTGCTTTCTTGGCTCCTTGCTGTTGTCATTGTTCTTTGTCGCCCTAACCTAGGGAAATGCCACATTGGAGTTTTGATAGGCCTGCAACAGAATGAGGCATCTAATTGCTTCTCTGTGTTTTAGGCTGCTTCTTCAGAATAGCTCCCTTCCAGCTCCCATAACGTTGTCTTTCAAGACATTGCCCTTTCGTGTTGGATTTTCAAAGTTGCAAGATTCCATTATCATGATCTGCAGAGCAACATTTATCAAATTTGATTCTTTTCACATTATAAAATGTTAAAGTATTATAAGGAAGGTTGCTACAAGTGTGTCCTTCACTGAACTTGGCCCAGTGTTTTGAACTGTTATTATAAAAGTCTTTGTTTCTCTCGAATTTTTTCTAATAGCCTACAGAACATTTTAATATCCTCATTCTTTCATTCTGTCCTTTTACATTCTAGAAAAAAGAAATGCCAGATTTTAGCAGAACTAGATAAGCTTTGAATTCCAAGAGGTCAAAAAATGTTAATAGGAATCACGGGCAAAAAGGTCTAAGATTTAGTTGTAGCCACTTATCTGTGATTAATAGAAATGGACTTTTTTCTTCTTGGTATTTTAATGAGTAACAACATGGTCCAATGGAAAAATTTGTAGGTATGAATTCTTCAGAGGCCCAGAATATTCACAATCAGAAAACACTGACCAAGAAGCGAAGACAGTAAAGTCTGTTGTATTTTGTGGTAAGAGGTATCAAATATGACCTACTAATTTCCAAAAATTACTAAGTATACAGAAATGAAATAAAATAAATCACCATATCACTATCTGTATTTTGATTACCTATTACTGTGTAACACATCTCCCTAAACTTAGCAGCTCAAAACAGCAATCATTTTATTAAGTTTCTGTGGGTCAGGGTTTTGGGAGAGCCTTGGGAGGCCAGTTTCTGGTTTCTGGTAGCTGCAGTCAGGTGGTCAGGTCTCTCCTTCAGGGGTGTAGTCTGGGCTGCTTGACTGCATGGAGCCTCAGGGCGCTCAGATGGCTCCTGTGGTGGCTGAAGGCATCCATTGTGAGTATTCCAGAGAACCGGGGGAAGTTGCATCCCCTTTTCTGATCTGGCCTCTGAAGCCATGCTGTTTAGGTTTATTGGTTAACAGCAAGTCACCCACCCACTCCGATTTATGGAGAGGGCACTGGACTCTTATCTTTTGATAGTGGCGTGGCAAGATTCTGGAAGAACACGTGGGAAAGGAGATACTGTTGTGGGCATCTTGGGGAAAAAAACAATCTGCATTGGTCTGCCATCTGGCTGCAATAGTTCGCATCTCTTCCATGTGCCAAATACATTCTTGTACTTCTAGCCACTCCAGAATTCTCCTCCTGTTACGGCTTCAGGCTCAGGCTCAAAGTCAAGGACCTGCCATCTGAATCAGGCCTGGATACAAAGCAGGCTCCTTGGAACCAGTTCCTTGGGTATAGCTCCTTGCATGTTCTTTTCGACTATCTTCCTGGTACGTACCCACAACACCACAGGTTGTGGACAGGCATCTTAAAGGCCCTCGCCAGCATGGGAAAATGAGAGGCACACAGATCCATGGCAGTTCTGGATTGTAATCAGGTCCTTGCTGTCAGTTCCTGTTTTGCTGTTTTCTGTGGCTCTGGCTTCTACTCTCTGGGCTGTTGGATCTGCTCTTTAAGTCATTTTTCCATAAGAAAGCCAGCATTTGCAGCTGAGCAGCCTTTTCAGACTGCTTACTGCCTATGCAAGTTTGGGAATCCGAGGGCTCTTTTCATTTTGTATTCTCTCTGTTTCTTTTCGTCTGACTAACCTGGCAGTAATTTCATAATACACACATCTAAAAACCTGGTGGGTTTTCTGTGATTCTTACTGGGTTCATGACATTAGAAAAGAACCATGACCCCAAGATGCTTTGTCTGCCTTGGGCTCCTTGTGAAACTGCTGAGGGGCAGCACTCTTAAGATCCTTAGAAGCTCCATTATGTAATGTAGAGTTTCTGTAATGTAAGCTCTTAAGATCATTAGAAGACTTTAGGTCAGTTCAAAAGTGTCCAGGAGGCACTGCCTTAAATCGTTCTGAAGTCTTAAAGTGTCATACAGTTACATGCGGAATTTGATCCTTGCTCCGAAGCCATTTCTTGATTTGAGAATTGTTTGACATCTGGAGAGGCTGGGAATGAGAAACAGTTTTACATTTAACTGTGTGTTTTTAGTTTTTCTCTCTCTGCTCACATTTTATCATAGGCAGCAAGCAGAACCCAGGTGTCATTTTAAGTATTCTGCCCGGAAATCTCTTTAGCTAGATCATTGAGTTCATCATGTACATTTATATTTCCCACTTTACCGTAGCAATCAGTGTTGCCAAACTGTCACTGCAGAGCGGGCTCCTCTTGTCCTCTAGCATCCAATAACATTCTCCTTGCTTTCCTGTAAACCCTCACTGACAACCTTCTTAAAACAACCGTCCTTACCTTATCTTGCACCGTTTTCGTGTGCCAGGAGTTTGGGAAGGGCTTGTCCTGACTCGGGGTCCTCTTGCACTTGCTGTCGGAGTAGAGCTGGAGCACTCGTGCTTGCTGGGGCCCGGAGCCACTGAGGAAGCAGGTCTGGCTGCCATGGGGCTTCTGTGTGGTTGTTGCTTTAAGTCACTCAGTCTAGGGGTGATTAGTTACATATCATTAATAACTGGAAATGTGAATAATACTGTTTCCTTTCTGTCCTTTGTTGCCCTCAAGCCCTAGTACATGTTTAGCTCTACTTTCAGGAATCCAAGTATGATCATTCTCTTTCTGGTTTTCCCATTGTCTGAATTCCAAGCCCTCTGACTTGGTGTACAGCTGAGGGTGCGAATTCACAGGCCAAGTTTGCACTGCAGACACATTGTTTTTTAGGCTGTGCAAAGGAATTTTTTTTCCCTTGACATACTTGTTAACATTAAAAAAAATCAAGAGCAGTCACATGAACATCCACGTTCTCCACTCCTCTGGGAGAATGGGAAGATCTGGCAGCACTGGGGTTGGCTTCCTGTGGCAGCAGCCACGATCCTCTCCGCACCACCCAAGTCCTCACTGGACCTGCTTTCCTTTTCCTGCCTGGCTTCCCTTGGCCTTTGAATTTGCCATTCTTATGGTACGGGGTCTTCACACAGCTTTTCTAGCCTTATTCTTAGCCATTTCCTTAACCCCACCCCCTAGACCCTACTTACTACCTTGTGACCCAGCCATATTCCATGAGTCATCATCTCCCTAAGTTCTTACCTTCTCTCTGGGTGAGAAACTTCACCTTGTCTGCCTGGTGAGCTCTTACTACCTTTCAACATCCAGCTTTCCATGCTGTCCTTGACACATGGTCTACCTCTTTTCTGCAATCTCACAGTGTTTGTATATTTCTTCTAATGTAGCATTCACATTTTATTGATGTTATTAGCTTAAATGTCTGCCCACCTACTTGGATTGTAAACTACTACAAGGTATAGGCTTTTATTTTATTCATCTTTTGTCTAGAACTTGTCACCTTGGTAGGTATTAAATATAACTTTGTTGACTGAATGAATAAATACATGATTGATTCTTTAAAAAGGTTAAGACTAGCTCTGCCTTGAAGGTGTACATGTTCTGTATGTCATTCAGTAACTGTAATACAGAGAAGGATGATACAAAGCTGCAGACAAAATACCAACTGGGAGAAAGGCAAAAGCCTCTTCCATTAGAAGATGAGATAAGTAGAGGGACAGATCAGGCCAAGTGTATTTGTAATACATATGTAAAAAGGTAGAGCTGTGAAAGTGTGTAAGTTGTACCCAACTGGATTGTGGGGTATCCAAAGGGATATTGTGGGGAAATAAATCTTGAAAAGGTAATGTGGAACTAGGGTGTCTTGAATATTAAGAAATCTGGAATCCTTCTATAGGCAGTAGTGAACTCTTGTTGGTTTTTTTTGAAGTGCTAATGTGTGACTAGTGGCAGTAGGAAGGATAAAAACAGAAAGAGATTAGAGGCCAAAAGATTGATTAGTAGTTTATTTTAATAGGAGAGACAAGAGATCAACATTGAAGGATGTGACCTAGCAAAATGGCAGCTAAGGAGGTAAAATTTGCAGAATATAACATTTGGAAGGTTTGGGTTGCGAGAAAGATGGAGTGCATTACAATATTACCTGCTATGCCTTGAGTGTTTATTATATGCCAGGCGTCATGTTAAGGACTTTATATGACTGTGCCCTTTGCCAAGATGACAGGTGTGTGGGGGTGGGAGGTGTGTTTTATTTTTAACCCAAAATGGAATTTTATTTTAAATGCTTTGTGATTAAAATGATTTATAGGAAATATGTGCCTAGTTAAGCCAATATCGAGTGAATGCTACATTCAGGCAGTTTCTACAACCCTGTATGTATATAGTGACATGCTTAGTAGAAATACTACATCTATGTATTCCTGTTCTTCAGGGATTAGAGAGTAAAAGGGCCAGGTCAGCTAGATGAGTAGTGTTCCATCTTTTACATTTTACTTATCCCAAATATTCTATCAAATAATCAATGTTCAAAATTGTAATAAACAAAATGAATAATTTTTCAATGACATTTATATTTACCATCAATATATTGTCATGTTCATATTTATAGGAAGTTTGAAAACCTAATTTAATGCTTTAGCTGGCAAGGATCTATATTTCCATTTTCCAGAAAAATTATCAGGTGTAAAATTCTTGATCCAATTTGCAGAACTTATATTGTATTCCTAATTATAAAAGAAACTTGAAAATAATGTGATACTTTGTTTTCCAAATCTAAAGATTAGAAAAAAATGTTTTCTGGTCAGCTTGAGCATATAAATACTTAGGAATACAAAGGAAATAAAATATCTACTGATAATAATTTATTAGTGTGATTATATATAACTATGTTAAATAATATCTGCAAAACATTTTTATTTAGAAATGCATCACTACTTTTTCTTTCTTACTTTGTATTAAGCAATATTATATAGGCTCTTGACTTGCAGTATTGGCATCAATCATCATAGAGCCAATTTTGGCATCCTCTGACAGTTTTTCAGAGGATACCCTTATCACTTTTATCTCTATTAAATAAATATATATATTACACACACACACACACACATGCACACACCACTGTCTTCTCATTATACTTTTATAAGCAATGTTATCCCAAGCCATATGTATTAAATTGAGTAATGTTAATATAGTTCCCCTCAGTACCTGTATTAGTGTATGTTTGGTACATAATAGGCTGAGCATCCTCACCGTTAGAAATGGGACAGTACCGTTGTTTTCTGTCCCATTTAAAACAGTATGTTTGGTCAGCCTATATATAAAAATCAATTTGTGTGTTGCTTTTAAAGGTGAAATTTGAGAGGCTTGTACAATAAAATTGAAATATTTACCATTGTGCATAAGGTAGTTGTTCCCTGGAATAACTACTAAATTCACGTTAAAGGCTTGTCACATTTGATAGTGTTTCCGTGGGCCGAGTCTTACCATGGGTTTGTACTGGCAACTGGCGTGCAGGCAGTGAGAGTGAGGGCAAACCCCGATTTGTACCACAGCATGTAAAGTCATTGTGCTACTCCTGTTCTGGCCAATTTTATATGACTATTGTGAAGTCAACTGTCTGGCAGACTTTCTGGAAATTGAACAGTGGGCTCTCCCGAGCCATGAGCGCCGACTCCAGTGTGGAGGTGTTAACTAAGACAACACTGCCAACGTGTCAGAATGAGGCTGGGGGTGGAGCCTTACAAAATGGGTTGGAGATGGCGAACTAGAAGTTAATCAGATGCTCATATCCAAAAGAGCATTTGGGAAACGAGACCAAGAGATCACATTTCCAAGGCCATTGGTTTAGATGAGAGAGGATGGGCCGTGGAGAATGTGTGTTTATTCGGGAAGATCCTTCCTAGTGAGCTAAAGGCATGCAGTGACCCAAAAGCAGCACTGTGTCTCTAATGAGAGCAAAAACCAGTAGGAGACAGAGGAGGGTGAGTGAAGTAGGAGAAATATTATGGACACAGGTTGGGAGAGAGTGTGAAGTGGAAGAATGGGGTTCAGCTGTGTCTATAGGCTAGCACTACGGCAACAGAGAGGAGCATTGAACTTCACGATTGTGAAGTCACTAAGTTGCAGGGAGAGGGCAGTTTTGGTGACTTACTGGAGACAGATAACATTTTGTGTGAGAGTAGAGATGGGCTTAAGGAAGTGAGAGCAGCAATTAGAGCTGATCTGTAGAAAGACATTGACAGAGAAAGGGAGGAGTATTGGGGTGACTGCTTAAGGAAGAAGTGAGATCCGACCCCCCGCTTCTGTGAGCAGAGGTATAGGAGAGAATTAAACATGTTGATGATGGCTGTACAGGAGCTGGAGCCTGGCCTTCCGTGTCCTGAAGGAATAAATAAGTGAACAGAGAAATGAGGAGCACAGCCAGAGGTGTTGGTCTTTAAGGGAAAAGCAATCCGTTTTCCTTACACACAGGAGGGAGAGTGTCTGAGAGCGGGGAAGAAGTTCGGTGCTCTCAGAGCAGCATGTGAAGTCATTTGAAGTGATTGGGGCTGGGTACGATGGGGCGCTCCTGTGAGCAGCAGTGGCAGGAGCTGGCGATGGTCAGCCTCCTGGTCTCACGTCCGAGCTCTGTCTCCTCCAGCTCTATGGGCTTGAGCCACTGTGAGCTGTGCCTCAGTTTTCCCTCTCAAATATGGGGGGATAAAATGATTCTCAGCTCACAGGGCCACTGGGAAGGTAAAATTAGGTAATTTATTTAAAGCGCTCAGAGCATGTGAACTGTCCTTAGGTAGACAAAAGCTAGTATTGTGGCCTGAATAGATGGAAAAGGCTAGCAGTGAGCAAAGGTGTCGTCTAGCACAGCGCTCTCAGACCCGCAGAATATGCGTCACCGGGGCATCTTGCTAAGAGGCAGGTTCCTATTTAGCAGAGGCAGGGCACGATTTAGCATTTCTAACAAGCTCCCAGGTGATGCCGGTTCAGGGGCTGCACTTGAAGTAGCAGAGTTGTAGCAGGACCAATGCCCCAACTAGGATTGGCTGTGGTCCTCTGTCACGTGGCCAGGCAGCACGGCTCTTCTCCATTGTTGAGACACAGCGAATGCATGTTTGGGCTGAGCCTGAGGCTTGCCTCCCAGGTGTAGATTGGACAGGAGGGGCACAGGGGCGTGGGGTACTAATAAGGGCAGCATCAAGGGAGTCAGCTGTGGGCTCCAGCCCTCATGGCGGGGTTGAAGTCAGCAGCGGCTGGTGGATGAGGCAGGAGAGGACTGAGGTCCAGCGAGCACAGTGAGGCCACACAGTGGGTGTGGGACCGAGACGCCAGAGAGCTGGTGGTCACCGGGACAATGTCAGAGTGTAAGAAATCTTTGGTACCGAAACCTTCCTGGGTCTAATTTTATTTTTAATGATTTAACAGGCTCTTTGTTTGCTTGGCCGTGTCTCGAGGACATTATAAACAACAATTGTTTGGAAACCGTTTTTATGCTTCCAGTCAGCAGAATGCCTGATAAGAGAATTACTGGGTGGTGTTCAGTGCCACGTCCAGTCTGTTCTCAGTGGGCAGACGTGAGGCGGGTGGGTGGGCTGCCTGGATGACAGGTTCAGGCTGCAGTCGGGAGTGCGGTATATCCAACCACTAGGGAAGTGGAGTGCAGGATTCTCAGCGATGGGGAAATCGTGCCAAGGAGGTCCCATCTCCCGAGAGCAGGGAGTGCGGCGGTGGGAGCAGCTGACAACTTGCCTCGGAAGCGGGGGCATGAACGATTGGATAAATGTGACGAAATTTTGGTCCGTATTCTTTTTCTGTGTTCCTGGGGTGAGCAGCAAAATCTTTACACAAGCAATAACAACAAAGAAATCGCATTTGTCCCTCGTTTAGAGTGTGTCAGAGAAACACACTTCAATTTTCAACCCATTAACACCCTGCATGGGTAGTTCATCCTTGGTCCTCTTCTCATTCACATCCTTCTTCCCGTGCTGGCGTCAGGGCCCAGGTGGCAACCTGTTAGTGTACAGAGATCCAGGTTCTGTTATTGATGATGTAAAATGCTCCTGTTCAGAGGAGCACCCTGGGGAAGGTAGACCACTCCTGTGATGGTGCCTGGTTGCTGCCATTCCCCCTTTCTGGCGTTTCATCCTGGCTCTGCCTCTGACATCTGACCCTGCCGCCACCACAACCAGCCAGTGAACCACAGTTTCCTCCCTGTGTGGCTGAGCCCGACTTCTTTTCTTGTGGGAATCAGGATTTCAGTTCCTTTCTTTAATGGGCTTTCATAAAGATGCTGTTTTGAGAAAGAGAAGAGGTATGGTATACATAGAACTGCCCAAGTACATTTTATTCGCAGTCTTAGGAATAAATGTTACTGCACGTAAAATTTTTCTAACCTCATTATTGCCAGCTCTGAACTGAGGAGTTTGTGGGCTTATGAATATCTCTAGCTGTCACTTAAACTGAGCTCATTTCTCTATGAGAGTCATTGGATTATATTTTTAAACCCATAGCAGAGAAAAAAAAATCATTCTACCACTTCTTGGCTTTACTGAGTAAATTGTTTAATAGAATAAGAGTAATGTAACAGTAACACAGAGTTCTGAGGGTGAACAACCTCCATTCTCATCATTATAGGGGTTTTGAAGTGTTTTTTGTTTGTTTCTATTTTGTAAGATATTCTGAAGTTTCTAAATAAGAATGCTGTTTGTTAAACTAGATGAAACCTAGTTGTCTTGGCTCTCAAAGGATAGAAGTTTCCTGTCATCCCTACAAACTCCCTACAAGGGTTATTAACTTTAAAATTGCTTTCTGGTCTCCTCAGAGGTCAGTGTCACCTAAATACACTATGAAACCTGGGTTTCAAATTATGCAGCAAGTTTTTTTCCCTTCCAGTAAACCGAGAGGACATTCTTAATGAACAAATTTGTGTTCTTGTTCTTGCTACTCTTACGCCAATATTTTATGCTGCATAGGTTTTTGAATGCTCTTTGTCTACATTTATTTGTTCCACCAATATTTATTAGTTACACGTCCATCCCACCATTTCTTTCAATGTCCGAGCTTATAAATCCTAGACATTTTGCTTTATCTTTCTTTCAGCACATAAAACCAAGAGGGAGACAGCCAGGGTTCTAAAATAAAATAGAAATAGAAGATGGCTATTTTATTGTCTGTCGTTGGATCCTGCTAGTAGAAACAAAACTGACAGGTCTTGTAAACAGAGACAGAGAGGAAGAAGAGCATACATTAAATGTTAGGGTGTGAGGGTGCCCTGACTGTTTTCAGAGAGAGAGAGATTTCCTTAGTGGAATCTTTTGGATGAGTATTTGAAGAACACTAATTTATCAACCAATGCTTGGGTTTCTAGTTTCATTAAAAGTAGTTTTGTTCTGTTTCTAATGCAGAGTTTTACTTTTTTTCTGGGTTTTTAGTTAACATATTTTGTAATAGATATGGCTTTAAATTCTTTTCTTTTAAATGTAGTCATTAACAGACTTTTATGTTGCTCTATGTTGCTATCATAATTAGTGTTGCTAAGAAAATAATTATATTGTATACAACAACAGAAAATCACTTTCTAGTCTCCTATTCATTTTTTTTCCCCCGGTAGCTTTAAAAGGAGCAAGCTGTTCTGAAAAATCCTGAAGTGCATTGCAGCAATTTTTTCTGCCACACTTTGCCGGCATCTGTAAGCACCGTTAAAATCAGCGTGGTTAGAAGGGGTCTTTCCAATGACTCAAACTGCAGGTGGAAAAAGTAACTTCTGCTAGGCACAGAAGGGTTTTTACTAAGTGCTAAGTGTTTAAAAGGAGAATTAGATTTAAAAAAAATATTTTTTGGAATGGAGAGAAAGCTTTTTCTTTCTTTTTTAAATTGAGCATAACTGTTTGCAATTATGAATAATAACTTTTTACTTTTTACCTTTCCATGTTGGAGCTCAAATCTTCTGGACAAGTGGTCAGGCTTGTTAAGACCTACTTTTACAGGTTGCATATGTGGGAATGCCTTCAAATCAAACCCAACCTGAGCCTGTATTGTTTATGACTTCACATGTGTAAATGCTTACTTCGTATGGTGCTTCTCTTGGGATTAATGAGGCACTTGTGATGTAAGGAAGCAGTTGCTATTGTGGAAAATAGTCTTTCTTCACAGCCTGGTCTTTCAAAGTCTTCACAGGACATTTTTCGACAACTTCTTTTTCACAGTTATCATTCAGTGGCATAAAATGTCACTCATATTTGAATGGGAGTCTAAAACCCTTTTTTCTTGCTTTAATTTTGCCTTTATAGCTGTGGTCTTGGGTCACTTTCTGGGCCTTGGTCTCTTGGAAAATGAAAGAATTGGACAAGACAGTCGCCAAGCTCCCTTTCCATTTGATGTTTCTCTAAATCCGTGGATCACTGCCTGTTGTGTTCACATCATGTTCATCTGCTGCATTGCTTTGCTTAATTAGGTCTCAGACCATTTTGTTTTTAAGGCAAATTACTTTGGTCAGAAGCTCATCACTCTCAGTCACCCTATCTTTTTAAAAGTTTAGCTTTTTTAATTATAAAGACATTTGGAAAGCATACCCAGGGATTATACATCTCTACCCTAGTTTAAGAAAATTGAAGTAATTGCAGAAGACTGATTATAATCTATCTAGATTATCTGGTATGACTGCTTATTAACTTGACATGTTCCTAGCAATCTCAAAAGTTTCAAAGTATATGCTATACAGTGTGTTAAGAGTAGTCTGATGCTGTCTTGTTTTGCTCAAGTAGGATGAGCAGAATCCTGGGAAAGCCAGCATGATGTCAGGTTCTGAAAAAAGAGCAAGGTGGCAACAGAAGGGTAGTTGCTTTTTTGATTTAGGTTTTAGATCACTGATGCCTCTAGTCTAGTATGCTTCATTAGGCTACCCGATCCTCCTGCCTTCTCTCAGCCAGCAGTCTGTTGCTTCCATGCATGTCCTTAGGCAGTTCTGAAGCTTACCACATGACCTTTTGTGTGGAGTAATTAATAAAGTGTTAACTGAAGCAAAAGTGAAAGATGGGCTTGGTTCTTAACGGCTGGTGTGTGTGATACTCTTCCAAAATATTTTGTTCTACATGTATGTAGTAATGCATTTCAAAAGCACACAGTCTTTGGAAAGAGGGTGAATGTGGGAGTCTGGAGGCTATGTAGTGTGTTTTGATATTAACTACTAGTTACGCCTGAATTCATAACCACTTAGGTTATTTTCAGGGTAGGCGTATGCTGTGTCACCCAAGTAGCAGCACAGCGAGCACTGTTCGTGTTCGACTAGTGAAGCACTGGTTGGGTTTGTTTTGATTTAGGTCAGAAGAGTTCCTGGGTCAAGTGGTCACCTTCATAAAACCGAAGACGGTGACTGGGAGTGGAGTGATGACGAGATGGATGAAAAAAGTGAAGAAGGGAAAGCAGCTTTTGCTCAAGAAAAGGTAAATGACATTGATGATGATTAGTGAACCTGTATAAATTTTGTTGTGGTGGTAGTTGGTGTGTATGTGCGTATTAATGGATACATAATTGTTTTACAGTCACGAAGAGTAAAAGAAGACAACCCAGAGGTGAGTGGTGGTTATTTATTGATTTTTAAATTTTTTGGCCACTTCATTTCCTGCCCCTTCACCCCTTGGACATGGACTTGGCAGGTCCTGGTTCTGTCTCCGTTCCTTTTGAGCTGGATAAATTGGGACAGGTTACTTTACTCTCTGAGGCTCAGTTTCCTCCTCTGTCAAATAAGGATAATTGCAATGATTGTAATGTTTCCTGAGGATCCGTGCCATTGGCCACATAAATAAAGCACTCAGTGGCGTCCCTAGTACAGGCTCGTTATGCAGATAATCTTTAACTCTTGGTGTTACTGTCATTTAGAAAACAGTAGTCATACAGTAACAATTTCTTTTAGGCTTATAGTTTTCAATAAAACAAGATCTTAAAATGGTTAGTAAGTCTAGGTTGAATCTATTCATCTTGATTTTTGAATCTTCCGGGTAACTAAGTAGGCAAGGAACAGTCTCTTATCAGCTTCCCTTTGAGAACTGGTCATCTTTTGATTACTTTCACTTCCTCCATCTGGTTAATTATCCTAATACCTAATGACTAATGATGACTGTTGTTCAAAGGGCTTGCTAATTCTCTTGGAGGAAATTTGAGCATATTTAAATCGCTCCAGGTATTTTACAGACCGAGTAATTAATGTGTACCTTGATAAATTCTCATTAAGGAAACAAGACTTTGGGTTATAAATGATATCCATCCCAGCTTTTCTAAAATTAGCAGACATCTTTTGATTAAATGGAGTTAACCTTACTCCACTTTAAGTGGCAATAGCCAGCTGGACCTTTTAAGACTGACAGCATCAGAGCTACAAACCACTCCTTCCCCTGGAATTTCCCCTCCTCTGTTTTCTTTTCATCCTTCATGCCAGGCTGATAGGCCTTTCCAAGGGGCTTTTCATTCTGCCTGCCTCCCAGTGGTAACTCTCTTTCAGATCCTGTTTCCTCCTGTGTTTATCTTATGAATTAATGTTTCCATTTCATATGTGAAATAAAAACTTTGGTCACGGAAGTTATCCCTCTGTTAGGGATGATGGTGATGAACTTCACAGTAGGACATGTTGACTACACAGATGTCATGCTGGATGTTTAGAATGATCTTAACCAGGAATCACGAATTCTGCCCTCAGTTACCCACTTTCCATTTTATCTGGAGTGAACCACAGAGTCAAGGTTTTTAAAATCTATTTCTAAGAGTATTTCTAACTAAAATTGTCAGTTCTTCTTACAACAAAATATCATGATTCAGGTAGCATCGTTGACTCAGAGTTCATCCATTATAGTTCACCACAGGGTATCTTCATTGGGTAACACTGACTGAGTCTTTCCTTACTAGTGCAGACTACAGGTAAAGGTCGTTCCTTGTGAGGATTGTTAAGTTTGTTGTGACAATATCTTACTACGTGAGTGTCAGAATTGCTCCGATGTGTTAGGGCAGTGTCTTTTTGCCAACAATATTTCCTGCATAGACAGGAAAAAGTAATGTATAGCATGCTGTCAGTTCATCATCAAGTATCACTGTTGACCTTCTTGAGAGGGGTTTGAAAGTCATAGACATTTCACTATATCTAAACTCATTTGATTTCCCAGGGGCATATGTCTGTTCCTACACTAATTTGTAATTAAAGAAGCAGTGGACAGGTTTCTGATTTTTGTGAAAGGATGTATGCATTTGAATGTAAACACTCCCACCAAAGTTTAGGAACAGCCAGCCCACCTGCTCTTGTGCAGCTTCTTAGGCCATATTTTTGCCATGCTGGCGTGCCAGTATCTGGAGCTACGTAAGAGCAGCTACGACGATGGTTCCTGTGTCCTTGCAGGTTTTCATTAAAGTAGTCTCCTCATTCGCCAGCCACCCCAAATCATTTTTTAAAAGCGAAGCAGAAAGTATTTTATTTACGTATTACAAAGGAAAACAAAATTGTCGAATACATAAATATTCAACAAATACGTACATGTGTGTACACGTACATACGAGAGCTGTTCGAGAAAAATCCAGCCACAATGCTTCTATTTTTCATATTAGGAAGCTGGATACTTTCTGCACAGCCCTTGTGTATGCCTAACCATAAGCATTGTTTTAGTAGGTGTTGGGGATATATTAGTGAGAACAGCAGTGTGAAATCCCTGTCGTTGAGGAGTTTCCATTCTAAGGGGAGTACATAAACAATGTACAGTAGCTTTCATAAGGAAGTAAAGTATGTGGTTTGCTACAATGGAATAGGAAGAATGGGAAAAAATGGAACAGGCAGGAGGCACACGTAGTGTCACAAAGGGTTGTAATTTTAAATGCATTGGTCAGAGTATGCCTTATTAAGGAGGGACATAGAGTAAAGACCTATAAAAGTTATGGATTAATGAAGTAGAATAAAAACTGGAAGATCACTTTTATTAATATCTTGCTACCCTTCTCACTCTTGTGATTGTCCTTCCTTTCTAATGAGGTTACAGTTTGCAGTGTTTTCTTGCAGACCTTTTTCTATTCATTCACACACAAATATGTACATAAGGAAACCTCGCATATTATTTCAAAAGCCTGAATGGGATTATAAAAACTAAAAAAAAATACTTTCATCTTGCCTTATGTTTTGGAAATTTTTCCACGTTACTTGCTGTAGATCCGCTTCTTTGTTTTTAACTGCTCCATAGTATGATGACTGGATTGAAATAGTTTTTTCCATCATTTCCTTTTGGTGAGCATTCACGTGATTATTACAAACTGCATTCCGTTAACATTTTTGTGTATGTATT
Source organism: Lyroderma lyra (assembly GCA_004026885.1). NCBI lineage: Eukaryota > Metazoa > Chordata > Mammalia > Chiroptera > Megadermatidae > Lyroderma > Lyroderma lyra. Next base: position 416,862 of record PVJL010000081.1, on the reverse strand, counting down.
TTGAGGGGCACATATGCAAGTAAAGTATAGGTATGTAAAATTGTGATTGTTTCGTTGATTTCAAATGGTTGCATTTTACATACCTTACAATTTTATTTGTCAATTATACCTCCATAATGCGGGGGTGGAGGGAAGATGTACCAATGTATACAGCCACTAACATTGTACGTTATTCCTTTAAACAGTTTTGAGGAAGAAAATGCTTATCTGTGCCAAATGGCACATTTAAATGTCAGAGTGTTTACATTTTAATAAGCTTTTCAATAATTCTTGTCATTTAAATTCCAGTTTAGTGTTTTACTTGAATGTAAGCCACTAAAAGACTGGGTTAATATTTATTCATGTTTGTATTCCCTTGCATCTAATAGACACTCTGTATAGATTTGTTGGCAATATAAATACCCACACAATGAAATACATAGTACATAGTACACAATTAAACCAAGTACATGAATAGGAATCCGGAGTTTATGAGTAGGTCAGGAGTCAGGGGAAGGATCAGAAGACATTATATAATTAAGGGGAAGTTCAGAAAAAGTAGCCTTAGTAATTCCATGTTCACACAGAATGAGATGCTTCAGTAGAGGAAGGGTATTTTAGCAGTATTTGACTTGTGAGGGGCTCTTTGGGTTCCTGGGAAGTATAAGACAGAATGTACTGGTAATACAGCATTAGTCAGAGAAGACTGGGGAGGCCAGGGTGGGGGACTTGTCGGACAGACATCAGGTAGATGGGCATCCTTTTTCTGTTCCAGGATCCAGTTGAGGATAACATAGTGCATTTAGGCACAGTAGTTTTAAAAATAGTAAATGAGTGGATTAGGCAGAGCTCAGTGAAAAACTGGAAAGCATGTGTTGCCCCTTTTTTCTCTCTAAGATCTTTTCCTCTCCTACACCCAGTCTCAGGCCTATTTCCAGCATTAATCTGTTACGTTTTTCTCTTCCTCACTTATCAAAACACCGTTCTCTCATGTTCTTCATATAGCAAACTGTTTTACAGCAAAAAAAAAAAAAAAAAAAAATTCCACCAGACAACTTTATGTTATACTGTTGATGAATAGCAGCTGCTAAATGTATTAGTTTTCTTCTGCGTTTGTATAGGTAAAAATGTATCCCCAAAAGGCATGCCCTAAACAGATAGAATGGAGTCGAAATTTGGGGGACTGCAACCGGTTGTTAAGGAAGGTGTTTTGTAGAGAAAAACCTCCCTCCCCACTACTCCTGTGCATCTCTGAACGTTTTCTGAGGACTCTCCTGTATTGCTTGGGAACCAGTAAGAGCCTGAGCCTGGTCTGCTCAGTACATGCAGGGTGTGTGAAGCTTCTGCCCCCAGTCCAGTGAACTACCTCTCTATCCTGGTAACTGCCCAGGAATAAGGGGGCTCCCCTGGGGGAAAGAGAAGTCATCACCTCTAGTAAATGCCATTAAGGTTTTTCTGATGGCAATAGTTCCTTGACTAAAGGTAGGATGTTCTCTAAGTGCTCATGTGGCGTTTTGTTGTATCTCAAACCTTAATTCTGATTGTGGCATCAGCTTGATTCTTTACAAGAGATCGTTCATTGTAGGCCCAGGTCCTCTGGCTGGCTGAGGAACACAGATTGTTTGTTCTTCTAACATAGTCATTTGCTCCCAACAATTTATTATGAAAATTTTCAAAATTATAGCATCATTAAAAGCATGTTACAGTGAACACCCACATACCTGTCACCTAGATCCTACCATCACTGTGCTGGCTTTATCACCGGCACAGCCATCTATCTATTCATCCATCTGCCCATCTTCATTGTTTGATGCCTTTCAAAGTAAATTGTAGACATGTATACTTCCCCTTCTTTCTTCATTACCAACTTAGTTATTTTTGAGGAAACAGAGTAAGAATTTTATGCTCTTAAACTTCAGAAAACTCTTGCCACAAAGAATTTCTGATGACGTCTAATTATGTTAGAATATGTAAGTTTAGAAACGGAAACTCCTTTTCATTGTTGTTCCTCTTTGAGTTTGTCTTTCAATTTTTGTTCAGGGCAGAGTTCACAAAAGTGTAGGGTTTGAGGCAAAAATATTTTGGATATCACTTTAGGGTTGGGTTTCCAACTTAGAAAAATATAACCTTTTACTCTGGCATTTCTGTGTGGGAAAATGTTTTGAAAACCCAGCTACCCTTTTATGGTTTGGAAATCCAGTGAATAAATTGTGCAATGTACTTATGAAGTGGGTGGGTTTTCCTAATCCTAACATCCTTTCATTAGGAGGTCCTTCACTTTACATGAAATCATGGGACAAGAAAAAATAGTCTTACGGCATCTTTTTGTTACCAACTTTAAAATACCAAATAGTCCAAACCTTTCACGTTAGTTCAGTGGTTCTCTAAAACCATAAGGATCACCCTTGGCACTTGGTAAAGATAACAGGTTCTCTCCCATCTCCATGAAATTCTGAATTAGCCTGGGTGGAGCCCAGGAATCTTTAACACATGTTCTATGTGGACTTCAATGCAGGGAATCAAAGGGTCACACTTTGGGAAATACTGCTTTAAAGTTACTTAAATTATTTAAAATGTGTGTCTTATAATTGAGAGTTATTGTAGCCACACTTACCCTAATGTCTCATTTTGAAATGCTGTAACGGTGGCTCTCTTAACAGATTGCAGTGAACACCAGCAATATACCCGAGCAAATACAGTCCCTTTCTGTGCAGGACTCTCAGGTATGTTTCTCCACCAGTCATTTATGTCCAAAATGCTTTGTAGACAGATTTTTAGAAAAACATACATTTTAGAAAGCTAGACAATTTCAGGTTAGTACTTCTAAAACAGAGGCTTGTAAACCCTCCTTTTTAATGGGCATGGAGAAAAGAGTATTGTCACTATTGATCAAGATTTTCAGGACCTCCAACCTATAAATTATGGGTTCAAGAGCAAGAATTGATTACCAGATTGCTTCTGAAATTGCTGGTACTGTGTGAAATAAGGAAAGAAAATGACTCACCATTCTGTTAGATCCTGGCCACAAAACAATGTAGTTAATTGATACTTCGCTTTTTTGCTCCTGGTTGGATTTCTGTCACCTATTTTTTTTAATTCTTTTTATCATTGAATTTTATGGGCCAATTTATCCCTACACCTTGCCTTGTAAAAATAATAGTGCAATGACTGTGAAATGCATTTATGTTAGAAGTTATATGACAGAAGATGTGTGACAAGTGTCATGTTGGGTGCTAATGAAGGGTGATGAGCAACGCATGGGAGAAATGATGCACATGGACCCAGCGTGTAGGCTGCCATTCTGGTTTTGCTGCATGATTCATAGGCAAGTCCTTTGCTCTCAAAGTAGTCATACTACGGAGCATCACTAGCCTTTACATCATGATTTTTTGTTTATCAAATTGGCGTATTTCATTTAAATTCATTTTCATCCTACCTGATCTGTGTTTTGTGAAACAACTGTATACTGAGGAAACAAACATTAGGTAGGATTTCATGGCTGCAGGAAGCCTGTTTGAGGTCAGCTATATAGTCCTTGGCCCTTAATGTTATAGCTGAGGCAGCAAAGATTTGCAGAGCTTAAACAGGTTGTCCAAGGTCACACACAACTAGTTAGAGGCAGAGGCAGGATTCACTTTAGGCAACCCAGTAACACACCTTGAGATAAACTCTAGGGTTTGTTGAATGATTAAAGGCAAGTTAGGAATAATAATGGGCCAGAAAGCAAAGAGAATAAACAGGAAAAGGAAGGACTAGTATATAACGTGTTGTAGTTTATGACTCATTTTCATATAGACAGGGTGTCCCAAAAAATGTAAACACACTTTGAATGATTAAAAAGTCAGTGCTTATTAACGTAGTTTATTTTCAAAATTTAAAAGAATCTACAGAAATGAGTACATTTTTTGTCAGCTCCTGTTTTCAAACTGATGACTGTTACGGTCCAGGCATTGCTGGCAATGTGAATCAATGGAATCGCGAACATCAAGAATCACTTGGTTCAGTATTTGTGTGCCTTCTTATTCAACGGCTGCCTTCAGTTCATGACTGTTGCTGGTTTTGTACCATAAATTTTATCTTTTATGTATCCTCATAAAAAAGGAAAAAAAGTCTAGTGGCGGAGGATATTCTGCTCTTCCAGATTTCACCCATTATTTTAAATCAGTTAAACTTGAAAAGGAGAAAAAATTATGTGAGTTATTAGCTATTAAACTGTGTATACATTTTGGGGGGACAACTTGTATTATTTTGTTTTCCTAGCAAGCTTTTGAGGCAGGCATTACCCCCATTTTGTAAATGGGAAAATAGGTTCAGCAGATGACTTGCCTACAATTGCGTGGCAGGTCGGTGGCACAGCCAAGCCTGACCTGAAATCCTTCATTGTCCTACTCCAGCAGGAAGTCTGCTCCTGTGTAGGGTTCATAGGCTTAGGGAGGGCTTATGCAATGGAGGCATTCATGGTTGATGATTTGTATTCAAGGAAATCAGTTCTAAGAAAGAAAGGCCGCAAAGGTACAGAGGCCTTAATCTACTGGCTTTTGCCTTCCTCTGCACCTCACGGCATAAGGTGCCCAAACAAACCTTGTGCATCACCAAATCCCAGTGGGGAACAGTCCACTGCTCTGGTTGCAGGGTGCCCAGTTAGGTGTCTGAGCCTTCTTTTTATGCCAGTTGATTACAGGCTTATCCTACAATGAGGCTTCCCATATGAAATATTCATGTTCACAATTGTGATGGAAATTGGGCCTCATTCCAGCCTTCACACAGAGGTGTTAGGTGGCGAAATAAGTCCAGCATGTGTTTGAAATTTCCAGAAAGAAAGGGCTATATGAATCAAGGGAAGTCATGATTTTATTTGTTTCCTAAGTTTATAACACTGTTTGCTGTTTTGTTTTTAAAGGGCAAACCCAATGCTAGTGAGGACTATAGAGAAGCTTCTTGTGCTGTGAACCTCGTTCTAAGATTAAGGTAAATAATATTGTTTATTTTGTATCACTTTTCCTATGGTACAATATTCTGGTCACCTTCATTAACTTTTCATAATATTAGCATAAATTAAAATTGTTAACATACTTGATTTCCCGAAACAGCCAGTGTATGCTGTATTTCTGGGACTAATTGCTCTCTCTTAGCTGCTTAGTAAGGAAGAATACGAAAGAAAAGCACTAAGTGTGTGCAGGCTTGGTGTACACTTCATTAAGTTTTTTTTCTTGCCTTTTCGTTCTTGGGTTTGTCTTTTTCTTTTTTCTTTTTTACAATGTGAGATCACAGTAAGAGATTTTTAATGAGTTTCTTTCACACTTCAGCAGTCGGTCTCTGTCAGAAATAAACCATGCTTGTACTACAAGTCGCCTGTTCAGAACATTATTCAGTGGCAGGTTTGATCAGCCACTGTGGAGAAATGACAGATGTATTTTGAAAGAACCCTCAGTCTTTTAGGAAATGGATACAGATATGGTGCCTGACAGTATAGTCTTTGTATCTAGTGAATAAAAGCTCTTTCTATTTCAAGGATTTAAAAATTTTAAGGTCCATCGTAATGTGTATTCTTTGTGAAGAATTTGGTATCTAAAGACAAAGAAATTTGCTTAAACTTAATTGTAAATAGCTTCATTTACCAGGTCAAGCAGAATACGGTCATATGTCTGAAGGCGTTTTAAAATAGGTTATACATGTTCTCCTTTGACAATTAAACAAATAAAACACATGGCTAATGGACCATTTTCAGAGCTGTGGCTGTAAACATAAGGTTCATTTTCAAGGTTAGTTTCCAGCCCTCTGAGTTACCAGTCTGTCAGAGCAGATAATCATGGCCGTAATCACCCCTTCCTTCTGATGGTCAATTACGAGCTGCAGTGCATTTTCACATACTTATCAGGGGACCCTCGCAACAACCCTTGGTGTGATTTAATTCAGAGTTGATTTCCCAGTAAGAAGTGAAATGATTACAAGACTGGTTTCCTTATATTTGAAAGTTGCCTTGGTTATAAGTCACATTTAGCATATTTCACCATCTCCAAAGAATGAAATAGCCTATTCCCTTCTCATTTGACTTTGGAACCAGGTGCTCCTTTCATTTATTTTTCACTTGTCTGTTTATTCATTCAGTCCACCAGTGTTTATGAGAAACCCATTCTTCGTCTGGCTCAGCGTCATTGAGATGCAGGGATGAGCAGCATTGTGGAGGTTATCATCCAGTCCACTGAGTGTGCAGTGTTAGAAGTGACCTTTAGAATCCAGTCATCCAGTCTCCTACTTTATGTATGCAGGAGGCTTTGCTTTTAGTGTCCTCGCTGGATATTTATATAGGCTCTGCACTTCAGCTCACTCTTTTTTTCCGTGATCACCCCTATAATACTGAAAAGCTTTAATTGTTATAGTTTATCTTCCTTCTGTAGATTCAATGACCTACTTGTTCTGGGTTCCTCTGGGCTCAAATTCTGACCCTCAGAGCAAATATCAGGCTCTCTGGATAAAAGTCTCCTGAAGAATGTGTATTTGGGGCCTTACTTTCAAATATTGTTTCACTCAGGTAGTGGAATAATATGGTACAAATGCATTTCCTCATTTTTCTAAGAGCCATTTGTATATTTGCGAGGCTTGGTTCTTCTCTTTTTTCTAGGCAAAAAAAACAGTGCAAGTAACCTGAGCTGTGCTTCTCATAATACAGTTCTGTATCCCCCTCATAATCCTGGTGGTTCACCTCTATTGACATTTGGTCTGCACTTGCTTTTGTTTCCTTTTCCTCATGGAAAAAGTGGTGCTTTCCCTGAGTTTGTGGCTTAGCTCTCTAGTGCTACAGGATGCTCTAAGAAGAACGTGTGCTGCATTCAAGTAAGAAACAATGGTGCGTGGTATCCACTTATTGTGTAGACGCATACACACATACCCCTATTTGGGACACCACAAGGAACATTAACATTAAATGTTCAAACAAGTCCTGCAGGAAAGGAAGTTGTTTACTCTAAAACCTGTTTGACCTCAGGCCTCTTTTCATAGAATTGTTTTCTGTTTTAACACTGTCACCTTTCTTGTAAACATGGCACCCATATTTAAATGGCAGCCTCCAGATGGGGTCTGAGCAGACTGGAATATAGTAGTAAAATAATGCGATTTTTGCAAGTCACACTCTGTATTTCTCCTAAAACAGCCCGTTTTCATTGCCCTTTGAAATACCCACGTACCTTGGTGAGAAATTTAGCATGATCTAACACTCAAACTAAACTTGATTTTGTTTTTTCCATTTGATGGACTATGAAGCCGAATTCTGAACTGAAACGTGTTTTAAAACTTTGTCTTAACATTTAACACTATATTAAACTTAACTGGTTTTGACTCATTTCTTGCTCACCATACATTGCACTCTTGATTGTCAGTGTGTTACATTACTTACAGTGTTTAGATATCAATCACTTACCTATTTGGTGAACCTATCTTTGACATCTTTATTCAAAACATTAACACATTCAACAATTCAAGTAGGACAGAGCCTCTAGCACCCGTTAGAAACTGCTCACTTTCTGAATGGCTTTCAGTAATTAACTAGTATTTATTTTGTGGTATAGTTGTTTAAACAAAACCAAATCCTGTTGACTTCCCTGCCTATTAGTGAACATAAACCATTCAGAAGGCTATCATAAAAGGATCCACTGAAAGTGTTGCTGAAATTAAGACATTATAACAATGGTATTTTTCTGAATCTAACTACCTACACATTCAAAATACGTAAATGATGCCCAGTTGTATACATTTCCCCCCTACATTTTTACAAGGTTTTTGTTTGAGCTAGTGTTTTTCATATTTGAGAACTTATTAACCTCTCAGAATATAATGTTGGCCTCCTCAAGGGGCAATCCTTATACTTGAATTTGGGAAACAGCCTTTGAAGTTTAAAAGTCAAATGTTATTAAATTTTTATGATCATTCTGTGCTAATATAAATGTAAATAGCAAATAGATTCATTTTGTAAATATTTATTGAGCACCTACTATGTGCATTTGTGGCGTGATGGGGAAAAAAAACAGGACGGATTTCTTACCCTTCAGGAGCTTACATTCTAGAGACAGGGGGAACAATTCAAATATACATATTACTTATATGGCATATTATGACATCTCAGACTCTCTCAGGCTACATCAGGAGGATAGAAAAGATAGGGGCTGCTGTTTTACATTAGGGAAAGCATATTGGTTTTCAACTGCTGTGTAACAATTTACCACAAACTCGGTGGCTTAAAACAACACTACTGTCTTATAGTTTCTCTAGCTCAGAAGTCTGGGCACCACGTAGCTGGGTCCACTGCTATGTCTCACAAAACTGCAGTTAAAGCATGCTCATCTGGAACTTGAGGCCGTCCTCCAGGCTCATTTGGATGTCACAATTTACTTGATTGCGGTTGTGGATGAAGGTCCCCCGCTCCTTCAGACCACCCCACTCCAGAGGGAGTGCACCATGTGACTTTGTGTTTCTCATGAGCAGCAGGAAACCATCTCCCCTCCCCTCCCAGGGCTCCGTCCCTTACAAGTTTTTCACCTGATTAAGCCAGTCCCATCTAGAATAATCTCCCTTTTGATTAAGTCCAAATCAGCTGATTTGGAACTTTAATTACCTCTGTAAAATTCTTTCACCTTTTCCATATAACATAACTTAATCATGGGAGTGACAGCTCCTCATATTTAAAGATCCCCTTCACACTCTAGGGGGCGGATTATGCAGGACATGTGCACCTGGGGACAGGAATATTGGAGGCCATCATAACATTCTGCCTACCACAAAAGGTCTCTCTAAAGTGATATTTGAGTGGATCACTGATGGATCGAGGATTCAAACCATGGGTTGTTTGGAGGAAGAGAGTTCTAGACAGAGCAAACAGTAATTGCAAACATTCTGAGTGGGTAGCCTGTTATAAGCAGTTATGAAAACAGCTAGGGGACCAGTGTGGACAGAGTGGTAAGGGATGAATCATGTAGGGCCATGCAATTGGTGGTAAAGATTTTGGATTTCACTGTTAATGGGTGGAAACCATTGAAGGTTTGTGAGCAGAGGAGTGATACTATGTGAGTTAAATTTTAAAATGGGCACTGTGATTGCTTTATGGAGAATAGACCATAAAGAGACCCATTTAAGGTGGAAGCAGAGAACCCATTGTCAGGCTGTCACAGAGATGGAGAATCACAACATGACCTGGAGCAGGGTGGGGAGTAATGGAGGTGGGAAGCAATTATTGGGCTCTGGATAGAGGAGCGAGAACTCAAAAAAGATTTTCAAGGATTGGGCCTGAAAATGTGGATGAATGGAGTTGCTGTTTCCTGAGTTGGGGAAAAGAGTTGGAGTTGTGGATTAGGGTGGAATTAAGAATTTAGTTTCAGACAATGTTAAATTGGGCCTGTTTGGTGGGTATCTATGTGATGATGTCAAGTAGGGTGCATGAGTCTAGATTTCAAAGGAAATATGTTTCTGGCTAGAGATATAAATTTGAGAACTCTTGGCACATACGGTATTTAAAGCTATGAAGTTTTATGTGATCACCTAGGAAGTAATGAAGGTAACGAGGAGAAGAGGTCTGGTGCTCTTTCAGGTGGTGCATGGCCAAGGCGCAGTGTGCTGATTGATGAGGAGAGGCTGGGGTAGCAGAGCCGAGAATGGTGGTCCTATAAACCAAACAAAGTATCTCAAGAAAGGAGTGAAAAGCTATGTGATTACTATTAATAGATTAAGTACAATGGGAACTAAGAATTCACCATTTGTATTTGGCAAAATACAACACATTCTTGACCTTGGCAAGACTTGTTTCAGTGGAGTGATAGGGACAAAAGCCTGATTGAACTGGGTTCAAGACAGAGTGGCAAGAGAACATGAGGTAACAAGGATAGATACCTTGTTAGTACAGGTAACTCTTGCTGGAAATTTGCTGTGTACACGGACCAAAGAAGGAAATGGGTTGATAACTCAATGAGAATGTGGAGATATATATATATAGGTTAATGGGAATCATCCAATTGAGAACGAAAAATGGATTAAGAGAGGGGACATTGTCAGACTAATGTCCTTGGATGGAAGGGAATGATGCCCAGACCTCCACGTAGGTGTCAGATTTAGGAGAACGAAGAGTATACCTATTGGCCAGTGCAGCCACCATAATGGAGGGCAGGCAGAGGTGCCAGGAGACTGGTGGATTTGGGTCGGAGCAGGTAGAAGTCCTCTTTAGTTTCTCACTAGTGCAAGGTTTGCAAAATGAAGTGATAATTGTGTAGAGTAAATTTACCAAGTTAGTGACTAAATTTAAGGACATTTTCCTGATGTCCCAGAATATAAATATGTATGTGAGTGTGAATACAATTGAAATAGAAACAACATTTATAAACATTCACAGAAGATTCTCTGAGCACCCCCTCAGGTCCCAATTTTAGAATCACTGTTTAAATTGTAAACAAACATGGGTTGTGGAATTGCCCTCAGCTATCTCTTCTGTGCAGGGAGGCACTCTGCTGCCTTCTTCTCTCCCCACCAGCATCCCCTCATAGGTCTGACTCCCTTCTCACAACCTTACATGCTTGTGGAATCCCAGAAACCTGCCACCCAGTGTTGGGCCTGCCACACAATTTCTTCTTACCGCGTTCTCCAGCTCTGGGCCCAGAGAAGTTATCGCCTAAACCAGTCTGCATGAGAGGAAGCTGGAACGTTGTTCTGGCTAGTGTTCACCAGATTTTAGAAAATCCATGCCCTCATTTGTACCCATCTCATTCCTTTCTATCAGAATTCTGATGTGCCGCGTACACGCACGTGTGTGTGTGTGTGTGTGTGTCTGTGTGTATGTATATAAGAGGGGCCAAAAAATATACACATTTAAAGAGACGTTATCTATATAGTAAATACTGGGTAACCACTTTGAGCACCTTTCGTAATTGCAGATGTCAAATGTGACTTGTATTCATCTTTTGTTATCAGTATATAGTATTATAATTTTAATACAGTTTTCTCCTTTCTTAAAATGTGTATTCATTTTTTGGCATCCTCTGTGTGTATAAACACACGCACGCACACACACATGCACATTTACCTTCACTCTGTCTTTGTGAATCACTGGTCTAGACAGTGTGTGGTTTTTGGATATTGGGAAACAGCGTGCTTGCCTTTCTTATCCCCTGAGGTCATCTAGGCATGACATTTATGTGTATTGTGCTCTACAGGCTACTGGGTAGAGACTTCGGTTCAAGTCAGCCTTTCATCAATCCTTAACTAATGCTTTGTGGATGGCTGCCTTCTCCACCTCTTGGAAAGGTCATTCTGACTTTCCTTTTGACATAGCATTTTATAGATCTACCTGCTAGGAATGTGGCTCTCCACACCCTCTCTCCCCATCCCCCATCACCAAGTAAACCTCACCTTCATTCTGCAAGTAGAAAACTGAGAATATTTTACTTTTCAAAATGTCACATTCTATAAGAAAGGACATACATTATGACTAGAAGTAGTATATATATGTATTTTTTTCATTTCTGGTGATTATAGGCAAAAGAGTGAGGGGACAAAGGCTAATTCCATCCTTGAAAAAAATATATCGCTTTAACTTGCTTTTAAAACTGACCTGTTATTTTTGTAAGCTTGGAGAAAAAGGATTAGACCTTAGGTCTCAAAGTTAAATGTTGGATGGAGATGGTTAAAATGTAGATTTTTCTTTTCTTTTATGTACTTTTCTGCAAATGTTTTCTTATCTCTTGTGTATATGGTAATGTCATCTATGTTATCAAAAACTTTTAATACCGTAAAGTTAGGTACAAGATAAGGAAATCCTCTTAAACACCTCTCAGAAGGTAAATACCAAGTAGGCCACCTCATAATTTATGTATTGCCGTGGATAGTAGTATAATTTCTGGTTTGAGCTAAACATGGTACAAATATTTTGCCATTAGTATATTTTTCATAAAATAGAATAGTCATGTGTTTGACACAAAACATGTTTTCTAGAATCAAGCTCAGTGATTTGGAAAAAATGATGAACTTTTTAAATTGTGAATTTCTTTGTGTCGAGTTCTCTTCATCCTTTGGCAGCTCAGCCCAGTGGATTGTAGTTACGGTTTTGCTGAAGGCAGCCATGACAGTTGCCATGCATAGATGCTCTGGTATGGTATAGCCAGCCGGTCAGTTTGCTCATAATGAATTTACCTTGTTGTTATTAGCAGTATCATTAGACCTTGATGGGTCAATTAAAGGCCCCAGACCAACAAAACAGCTTTCCTGCTCTTAGGGAAGATGATCTCTAGAATAGGATATTTATTTTAACAGAAATCCATTAGCATGACAGTATTGCCTGATTTGACTTATTATTTTAGTTTATAAATGGTGAACTTAGCTATTGGTATTTAGTAAATTATAATTTCATAAAGAACACTGAAGTTGATGAAAACAATGTTGATCACTGTTTTAGCCTTAGTGTGCCTGAATTCCAGTTCCATATTACCATTCAGGAGGGATTAGAATTCTTTCATTGTTGTCTAGCCTGTAAAATCAGGTTAATTGCATAATTCTTACTAGGCAAGTGTTTGGAGGCTTGATTAGTTTTTCCCAAGAAGGCGACATAGTGTTCAATAGTGGCATTGCTTTTAAGTACATATTCTGGTTCCCCCCCCCATCCCGCCCCCCGCCACCAACTCCTTATTTATGGCTTTCTTTGTGCAAGTCTTTGTTGAAAATCCGAAGATGAATAAGAGTTTCTGCAAAGAGCTTACCTTGTAGACAGAGAGATCAGACCCTGCACAAATGACTCTAACACAAGGTAGAAAGTGATAAATGCAATAAGAAGACAGATGAAAAGAAGAGTTATGAGTCGTTAAAGGTAGGTGAGAGCCCTTTTGTTTGAATGTTACCTTTGGGTTACTTGTTCCCATAGTAACCTTGTGTTTATTTTTCTTCAACATCCATATTTTGAGAAGAGTAGTGGTTAGGTTGAATCCAGGGGCAGTGTCAGGCTGTGGTCTTGGACTGGGGCCTTATGAGATTTAAAGTGTTTCTGACAAGACCGTGTTTGTTTTCCAGTAGTGGTATGTATTGGTATGTAGGCAGCAAATGGTTAGAAATACAGTTCTTTAAAATGAAAAATATTTGGCATTTTACTGAATTTTTTTGAATGTTCTTTTTTTGTTATTTTCATTTCTCTGAGAATTGGAGTCATCGTTGCATGTCTTGGCTTTATTGTCAGTGAGGTCCTTCAAAAGATGATGTTGCTACTGTGTACCAGGCACTGTGGTAAGCAGCGTGCGTGCTTTGTCTCGTTTAATCATCCGGAAACCTCCATGATGCCAGTCCTGTGACTGGCATCTCATAGCTGAGGAGATTAAGGAGTAAGATCATGGCGGTAGTGTCAGAGTGCTGCACAGCTCGCTCAGGAGAAGCAGAAACAGGTCTTGAACCCAGGTCTGTTTAGCACGCTGATCCTTGCTCTCCTCCATCTGTAGCCATTCTCTGTTCAGTTCTCTTTTGAATGCAGTTAAGAAACTCCTGTACTTTAGGGTTGTTACATTTACCTGTCTTTTCATGAACATTTCACATAAATCTTCTTCGAACTGTTTCCTGATAAACTCATCATTAAATATTATGACAGGAATACCTGAAAATGTTTTGGAGGAGATGCTGAAGATGATGATGCGAATAGCAGCCAGCATATCGTAGTGTTGTGTAATTTGGAAAGCACTGTCACATCATTTGCCCAATAGAATTTTTCCTTTCATTCTATGTTTCTTGCCCACATATTAAAAAGAAAGACTGAAAACATCAAGTGACTTTCCTGCAGTCACAGAGCTAGTACACCCAGGCTGGAGACTGGGTCTTTTGATGTTAATTTAGAATTAGTGATGGTACTGTTCATGAGATAGCATAAGTACAGATGATATAGGATAGTGTAGGGTAAAGGACTTTCGCATATACAAAATTTTCCTGCTAGTAAACATGCTGAAGGAAGGCAGATTTATATTCAGAAAAATGTGGTAATGTAAGGAAGGGAAGCAAAATAGACTAATTAAAAACCATTCATTATGAGATGTCACTTTTTTTTTTCCTGACGATGGAGCAAGAAGATGTTTGTGAGTACAAATAGTTTCAGCAGTAGGGAATGCATAGAGTTTTTTATTTTCAAGCAATATGACTGTATGGTCATCTTAGAAATTAGAGTCTCAAAAGAAATAAAATCATTCATCATCCTACCCAGAGATACATTAATATTAGCCTCTTGATAAATACTCTTCAAGTCTTTTTTCTACCTGTATGTTAATTTAAAATGTTTTTCTTATTTTTATTAAACTTAGTATTTTATAATCTGCTTTGTTTGGTAATGTCTTTGATATCTTTTCTTATCAATGAGTGTAAGTCTACACAGTCTTTTTAAGTGGCTGCCTTTTATTTTGACTGAACGTGCCAAAATATTGCTGAAAAAGTATTATTGGATATTTATGGAATTCTCAGCTTTAAGTATAGCAGCATATAAAAGCTTATGTGTGCAAAAATGATGTTTGAAATCTGGCCAGTAAAAAATCTCTTAGCACTGAATTTTGACCGTGGTGAAATACGCTCAGACTTTGAGAAGCCGGGAGATAGGTAATTAAGTAAGCCCAGTACGGAAGCACACAGCGATTATAAGGACTGCTTGTGGCTCTTGTGTCAGCAGAGGTTGTCCCTATCCATGTAGCAGCTGACACTTCCTCACTCTGTGTTAGACCTGAGTTCTTAGAGCAGCATTCTAACATTGCACCGAGAAGCCACAAAAATGAATGATTCCTCGGTGTAAACATAAACAGCAAATGGAGCCCTGTGTTTTTGTTCTCTTGTTGATTGCTCACCATTTACCTCTGGTTTTTTGTTTGTTTGTTTTGTTCTGCCTTCTAGTGCACATTCTTTAAGAAATCCTCCCTTGGCTGCTTGCTGGGCTTAGAGGAAGTGATGTGTGAGACGTAAGAGTTGGGGAGATGAGAGGTTGTCTTTATGCTGTTAGAGCCATACGCAATACCTAACGTATGACAGACCCTTAAAAACTGTGTGTTACACAAGTGCCAACTGAAGGATTCTTAACTAAAGGGACGTTTCACAAACTTCTAGTATTAAGATGGCTTGTAAGACATTTTGTGTGCATGTGCAGCTCTTTCTTTTTCATGTTATACTGGAAATGTGTGGAAAAAAAATACTCTTTACTAGATTTCCTCTACAAAAATTCCAGAGGTAATACTACTTTGGATACACTCTCTGTATCTTATTTTTTAAAACATATGTGGACTCCATGCTGTAAGAACTGCCAGACATAACTTCTGTGGCAGGGATAAAAAGGAAGTCATGCCGAGCAAGGACCCTTAGAAGCATTCTCTGCCCTCTTCTATGCCCAGTTTGGATTACTTCTCCTAGAGTATGCAGTGGCTGTACTTACCTCAGGATTTTGGGACCAGGTCTCCATGTGCACGTTTTGAAATGTCGCTGTGATGTGCTGCTGCTTCCAGACCCCTCTGTCATAGAAGGTTCTGTAGTTTTAAAAAAGAAGTCTGACTCCGTAGGCCATGTAAAGGTGGGAGCTGGCATGCCCTTTTGTTGCTTCCCCATAACAGCAGCTTAGAGTGTTTTCAGGGGAGCTCTCATCTAATCAGAGAACTGCAGTGACTCGTGCAATGTCACGTGACCAGTCACTGTCACAGCGCCCTGATAACAACCTACATACAGGTAGCCTCCTTGCTCTTCTCTTTCTCATCCTAAGTTTTCTAGTGCTCTGGCTTGCCGGTCTTATTTGCTGAACTAATTGTTTGGTCACATTTCTGGAACTTTGATATCTTCCCTGAACTCTTGCTTCTTACTCATGAGCTTTTTAATATCATTGCACAAATGTGTGTGTGAAGAGGAAATATCTTCAAAATCGTGGGTACCTTGACAAGCTTTGGTGGCATTTAAGTCAATGTTAATTACCTGATGCCTTTCCTGGTAATAGCCTGAAATGTTAACAAATGCCTTGGTGCTCTACGTTACCCTTCCTCTCACTATGCAGAGGCTGTCGCCCTTACCCTTTTTTATATTCCGCCTTTCCTAGCTCCTGATGAGGTAACCTGCTGCTCTTAGCATGCTAAAAATTCTCTCCGGGTTTATTGGGGAAGGTTGTCTCTTAGGACTTACTTGTGCTCTTGATCAGAGCTGAATAATTCTGAGGACTGTTTGCAAAGTTATTTCAGTTCTCACTTACCATATCCCTGGAGATAATGAGTGGTAAGGTTTCTTTCTGAAAATGTTGAAGGTAATAAGCACATTTCAGTTTGGGGACTTTCTTTGCATTGACTTTTCTTGCCCCTTTGAAACCACACTTCCTGGAATGTACGTTCAACTTTATTTTGCAATTCCCAGAGTACTAGAAAACTTTGTTGTTCTTACAGTTGTTAACTGGTGGTGTAGTGGGAAATCTCCGTTGCTCAGTGACTTTCATTGGCTGGTCTTTGTATTAGTTTTCTATCTCTGCCAGAAGAGATTACCACAAACCAGTGACTTAAAACAGCAAGAAGTCATCTTACAGTTCTGTAAGTTAGACAGTCTAACGCAGGTCTGTGTCCCTTTCAGGGGGCTCTAGGGGACAATCTGTTTCCTTAACTTCTTTTTAAAGACTTTATTATTTTTCTTATGTCAGTTTTAGTTTCACAGCGAAATTAAGAGAAAGGTATAGGAATTTCCCATTCATCTCCTAACCCCACATATTCATAGACTCCCTATTATCAATATCCCCAACAGAGTGGTATATTTGTCACCATCTGTGAACCTACATTGACACATCCTTATTACCCAAAGTCCATAGTTTACATTATGGTTCGCCCTTGGTTTTGTACATTCTGTGGGTTTGGACAAATGTATTCAGCTTTATAATACCATGCAATGTTATCACTGCCCTAAAAAGCCTCTGGGCTCCCCCTGTTAAACCCCTTCTACACTCCTGGCAACCACCCATCTTTTTCACTGTCTCCATCATTTTGCTTTTCTCAGGTCACATAGTTGGAATCATACATTATATGACCTTTTCAGATGGGCTTCTTTCACTCAGTAACATACATTTAAAGTTCCCCTATGTCTTTTCATGTCATGTTAGCTCATTTTGTTTTAGCTCTGCAGAGTATGCACTGTCTGTATGTGCCACTGTGTGTGTGTGTGTGTGTGTGTGTGTGTGTGTGTGTGTGTGTTCATTCACCTACTGAAAGACATCTTGGTTTGCTTCCAAGTTTGGGCATTTATGAATCAATCTGTTGTAAACTACATGTGCAGGTTTTTGTGTGAACATACATTTTCAGTTCCTTTAAGTACCAATGAGCATGATTGCTGGATTATACGATGAGAATGTGTTTAATTTTATTAAGAAATTGATAACTACAGTAGACTCTCCATTAACCAGAATTCAAGCAACTGGCACTCTCAAGCCAGTTCCTTGAGTTCCGGTTAATGGAGAGTCTGCTTACATTTATCAGCATCTACCTATCCCCATGGATGCTGGTTAACTGAGCGTCTACTGTTCCTTTCAAAGTGGCTGTACTATTTTGCATTCCCACCAGCAATGAATGAGAGTTCCTGTTGCTCCACATCCTTGTCACCATTTGGTGTTGGTATTGATGGTGGTGTTATTGGTGTTCCAAATATTGGCCCTTCGCGTAGGTGTGTACTGGCATCTCATTGTTGTAATTTGCATTACCCTGATATATGATATGGAACACCTTTTCATATGCTTATGTACCATCTGTATATATTCTTTGGAAAGGCATCTTAAAGTTTTTGGCTCAGTTTTCCTTGCTTTGCTCCTTGTTTTCTTTTTGTTTGTTTTCCTGTTGTTGAGTTTAAAGAGTTCTTTGTGTATGAGGGCTGTCCATAAAAAATCCATCCACAGATGCCTCTGTTGTCCAAAATATAAGGGCTGGATTCTTATAGGACAGCCCTCATATTTTGGACAACAGTCTTTTATCATATATGTCTTTTGCAAACGTTTTCTATCTATGGCTTATCTCTCATCTTCCTGATACTGCCTTTGGCAGAGCAGAAGTTTTTAAATTTAATAAAGTCCAGATTATCAACTGTTTCTTTCATGGATTGTCCATTTGGTGGTATATTAAAAAGGCATTTCCATTCCCCAGGTCATCTGTGTTTTCGCCTAGTAGTTTTATAGTTTTGCATTTTGTATTAAGGTCTCTCAACTATTTTGAGTCAATTTTTATGAAGGATGTAATGTCTGTGTCTAGATTAGTGGCTCCCAACCTTTTTTCACTTGTGTCCCTATTTAAACCCATTTCTATAAATTTTACCCTGTGTTTTTAAAACAGCTGTTTTTAAATACTGACACTTTTGTTCAGTGCCTGTCTTAATATAAAGTAGTGGAAATGAGGTAGTAAGTTAGGAATGAAAAATTACTATGCTAAAAGTACAACCACAGATTGAATTTTACAGTATTCATAACAGTTAAATATTGATAATGATGATCAAGTATTTAAAAAACTTTTTTTTTTTTTTTGGCTGGAGGTAGTTCCCTGGCTGGGAATCAAACCCAGGCTGCAGCGTGGAGAGCGCTGAAGCCTAGCTACTACACCACCAGGGAACCCCCCAACAAACTTTTAATTTTTTAATAATATTTACTTGTGGTATCTGAAAAGTCTGTAATAATTGTTATGCAGACAGCTAGCTGATTGAAACATTGTTACTGAGACGGTTGAGCTTGCTTTAATGCACTTAGTTTCTTGAAATCAGGCTCAAAAGATGCAAGATATCTGGACTTGCATTAAGCTTGTTGCAATGCTTATTTTGTATGAAGGTATAAGAAGAGAAAGCTCTCTTCACTAGTTATTTATTAGTAAATGGCAAGAGGTATTTGAGTGCCTTCTCACTGAGCTGTTTGCATTCCTCACTGACATCTACTCAGAAAGTAATAAGATGCTTTCTTTTAAAATCAGAATTTAAAGAAGAATCAGTTGAAAGTTCGATTAACTGCTCTTTTTCATTGATTGATAGTACAGCTTCTTTGAAGAAATCTTCATTGAAGGGATCTGCAGTCTAGTTGTTTTCCATGTTGAGGGAAGTACTTATAAAAGGACACTTTCAGATCTTCCAAGTGACTTAAAATATTCTTTCACATTTCGGCATAGGTGCAAGTTATTCCCAGATAAGAAATTGTGCAGAGTTTCACAAACTTCAGCACTTGCTGACCTCTTTCAATACATGCTTTCTAGAAGTTCAGTTTTTTAATCATTGACTCCATTTTGTCAATTACTTTGAATGTAATGATTGAGCTGTTTTGAAGTCCCAGGTTGAGTTTATTGCTAGAATGATATCTGATAAATATGCAAGACTTTGAAGCCAATCACTTGCCTGAAATTTTGGAGCAAGAGGGAAACCTTGGTCTTCAAAAAATACCTGGACTTTTTTTAAGTTCAAATATCTGTGTATTTTGCTGTGAAATAGCTACTTTACCTCCATATGCAAAAGAAATGTGCTGTGAATGCTCTTCATTTCTTCACACAGCACTTTAAACAATCTGGAATTTTGTGGTTGTAACTTAATAAAATTTACAACTTTTAGAGCATCATCAAGAACATCTTTCAGTTCACTAGGAAGAGGCTTGAATGTAGGACTTTGTCTATGAACGCAGCAGTGACCCCATGGTACGTGGGGAACTACTTTAATTTGGCCATGTCAGCCTACAAAACCACCTGACATAGGCTTATCTCCATCCATGCATGCACCACAACAATTATATAAAGTAATGTCCTTTTCAGTGAAATAACCATTGATTGCATGAAAAAATCTCCACCTGTCTTATGCTTTGTCGGTGGGTAACAAAGCAACAGGTTTTCTTCAATTTCATTTCCTACCAAATACCTTGCGATGATGAGCCAAATAGATAAAGTCAGCAACATCTGCGCTTTCATCAACCTGGATGGAAAAGAATTTACTTTTTCTAATTCTATCTACTGCTATAGCTTCAACATCATCAGGCATTTTCTGAATTTGTCAAGACATTGTATTGTTTGAAAAAGAGATAGTGTTGATTTTGCGGACATGTTCTTCCCCAAACATACAAAAAATGGTATCCTTAATACAAGGAGAAATGAAATCTTCAGGGGTGGTGTGGTTTTTACCACTTTACGCTCTGCAATAAGCATCCTCATTGTCTGTCTTTCCTGATAGATGTATGAAGTGACAGCTGGACACTTTTCTAAACACCAAAAATAATGTATTCCTTTGTTTTTATACATAGGCTGTTTAGTTTTCTAAATGTTGCATGAGTAGAGAGGGTTTCATGCAACTGGACAGGTGTCTGGATAATATTTCCCCACACACAGCACACAAAGGCTTAGGACAGTCATCATCCCCTACAAATGAAAACCCCTATTTAATATTCTCTTCATAGTATTACCTTTTCTTCTGTGTAGCATCTTAGGCACATACCTTCTTACTGTCTCCCAGTGTGGGTATGCTTATAGCTGTGGACACATGTTGAGAAATACTTGGTGATGGATTATAATCCACATCAAGTTTTGGTTTTTTTAACTGTTCCTGTTTTCAACCACTGATCCATAACTGACACAGTTAAAAATCACTGACAATAGTAACTGGAACTATGTTAAACATTAAATAAAAATACTTGAAAAGAATCACCATTAAAGACAACGCACTTACTTTTATTCCATCAATAATTAAACTGGTCAAACAGTCTGGCGATACATGTATTTATATGTTTGGGGAAGTTCTAAAAATGTTGCAAATAGATTGTTTTGAAACTGTGTGTAATGATTGGTAGAAGAGTGGTTTGGGGGAGGAGTTCATAGCCATGCCCTCACCAATCATCATTGGCTAATATCTAATTTTGAAGTGTCTTAACAGTGATTCAAACTTAATATTTATTGTTCCATAACTAACATTTTGCATTTTTTACTTGTTTTTTTCACCATTACTGATTTTTTTCACATACTCCTGTACAGCTCAGCATGTACCCCCAGGGGTATGCATACCACCCCTCAGGAACTGATGGTTTGATTCATTCTTTTGCACATGGATGTCCTGTTGGTCAAACATCATTTGTTGAGAAGACTGTCTTTGCTTCATTCTATTGTTTTTGCTTTTTTGTCAAAGATTGGCTGGCTGTATTTATAGAATACAGCTCTCTATTTTATTTCTTTGATCTATTTTTGTATTTGTTTATCAATACCACACTGTCTTGATTACTGCAGCTTTACAAGACTTAAAGTTGGGTAGTGACAGTTCTCTAACTTTATTGTTCTCCTTCAGTGTTATGTTGGTGATTCTGGGTCTTTCGCCTTTCCACATAAACCAGTGGTATCCAACCTTTTGGTTTCCCTGCGCCACACTGGAAAAAGAATTCTCTTTGGCTACACATAAAATACACTAGCACTAACAATAGCTGATGAGCTAAAAACAAAAAAATGGCTGCAAGAAATTCTCATAATGTTTTAAGAATTTGTGTGGGACTGCATTCAAAGCTGTCCTGGACCACAAGTTGGACATGCCAGGAATAAACTTCAGAGTAAATTTGTTGATATCCATAAAATAACTTGTTGGAATTTTGATCAAGATTGAATTCATAGTCTTGTAGGGAAGAACTGACATTTTAACAATATGGGTTTTCATATCTATGAAAATGCAATATCTCTTCATTTATTTAGTTCTTTTTTATTTCTTTAATCAGAGTTTTGTAGTTTCCCTCATGGATCTTTTATATGAGGGCTATCCAGAAAATATCCAGCCATGTAATAAGTAAAATAGAGACACTTATGGCTGGATTTTTTCCAGACAGCCCTCATATAGTTTGTTAGATTTATATCTAAAGATTCTATTTTGTGGGGTTGCTAATATAAATGATATTATGTTTTTAATTCTAATTTTATTTGTTCATTGCTAGTATAGGGAAAAGGAATTGACTTTTGCATATTAATCTGCAACCTTGTTATTAATTTTAGGAGGGTTTTTTGGTCCAATTTTTAAAAATTTTCTGTATAGATGATCATGTTATCTGTGAAGAAAGACAGTTTTCTTTCTTCCCAATCTCTATACTTACTTTCTTTTCTTATCTTAATGCATTAGCTAGTACTTCTAGTGTGATACTGAAAAGAAGTGGTGAAAGGGGACATTCTGGCCTGTTACCTGAGAAAACTTCAAGTTTCTCACCATTAAGCATGGTATTTATTGTAGGTTTTCTTAGATATTCTTTATCAAATTTAGGAAGTTACCCTCTGTTCTTAGCTTCCTAATTTTTTTGTTTACTTGTTTTTAATCATTAACTTAGCTGAACTTAAAAGCATAGTGTGAAGAAGAAGCAGTATTATCCACTATAATTTAGGGAACCATAGCAAAATAAAAACCCATCACTTGATGAAGAGCTTAATTATATCATCATTTGGCTGCATAGAGTAACTAGAGATTGTCTTTTGAGCTCCCAGCCTCTGGGGCCACATGGAAATCAGAGTACCACACAAATAATGAGAACTACTCTTAAAATTTTTCCAGAAAACAAAACTCGACACTCTTCTCTGGTAGTCTACTTATCAGTAGTTTACCTCAGTGAAAATATGAGTTTTTTTGGTGGAGTTTTTAATGAATTTGGATACTGCAGATGATGTAAAGCATACCTGGCCAAAAAATATTGACATAAGTCTTCTTCAAAACCCATTGGCTCATTTTTATTTGTAGAAAAATGTCTCTCTTTGAGGAAGTGCTGGAGGGCTTCTAGCTTGGGTAAGAAAGCAAACCACTTTCTCTAACACTCCAGGGAGCCCTGGGGAGCTGGAGTTGCTGTCCCACACCCATCAGTTGGGCAGGTGTCTGCACTGATTGTGTAAGTCAGAGCATGCTGCAGTGGATACTTTAAGATGACTTTCCAATTCCCTACACGGAGAGTTCATCAGTGTTCCAGCTGATTGTCTTTGCTGTTTTAAGGGAGAAACCTTGGAGATTCAATAAAAATCAAGCTGCACATTTTTCTGTAGTTGGTTCTAGATTTTTTGCAGTGGAATGGATATGAGGTCACCTCAGTGCAAAAGCTGTTGGGTTTTTGTCTGGCTTGATTGTACCATTTTGTCCCTCCCGCAAAGAGAGCTTTTTCTGAGAATGTTTAAATGAAGTATTAGTCCTTTAAAAGGCTTAAAATGAATGTTTATTACCACGGCATGGGCTACACCATTGTAAACCCTTACACTGTAAATCACACCAAGGATCCTTGTCACATTGGCCTTTGGACTGCATTAAGCTACCTGCTCTGTTGCAGGGGAGTGTAGTGTGAGCTTAGAGCATTTTTAGCAATATCAGGATAGCTAAGATGAACCGTCTTTATTTCTCAAAATAGTCTGGCTCTTTCACCTCTCCTGTTCCAGGAGATCTTCTAAAAGAAAGAACTGAAAAAAAAATCCAGGGCTCAAGGATGTTTAATAATCCTTCACTCTTTTGTGATCAGTTTATTGAATAATCTATGCTTTCTGGCATAAAAAAAATGAAAGTCTTTCTTTAGTCATTGTCTTCAAAAACTTTGTTGAGTCTTCCTTTGCCATCTTTTAATGGCATCTTGGGCATTAGGCCATAATTTTTCAGTCAGAATATAAAAAGGTTGAGTGTAAATGTCAAGAAGAGTTATATTCAGTTTAGCCTTTATTCCCTCCCCTTCCCCATCGGTCCCCTTTGGCTGAGGAGGGGATACAGTCAGCTCTTTGACCACCCCCGTTTTGCACTACTTCCCCTTTTTCTTGAAGATTAACTGCCTGCCAGTGTCCTCTCAGGCAGTTGTGCAGAGGCCGGCTCTTTGGTTGGGGATCTGGGTGGGACACTGAAGCGTTCTGGGACACGTCTTCCCTTCACCTGAGCAGGTGGGCAGGAGGTCCTCAGGAGCAGGGTAATGGCAAGATAGCTTGATTTTAGCCACCTTCCAGTTGAATCCTATGGCAGAGCAAACCATGGGTATGTATGCAGGCTCTACAGCTATTCTGTTATCCACTGTGCTATGTCTCATGAGTTTCGTTTCCCTTGTTTAAGTAGTTAGGGGTAGGGCCAATTGATAAATTTGCCCCACAAGCAGATGAACATTTGAGAGGTGAGAATGCCAGCCTTCCCTCCTTGCACATACCTCTGATGTGTTAATGACTCTTTGGGAGCTGAGATATAGAAGCAACCTAAATGTTCATTGATGGATGAATGAATAAAGAAATGGTGGTGTGCACACACGTGCATGTGCGCACACACACACACACACACACACACAATGGCATATTATTCATAATAATGATATGTTGCCACTTGTGACAACACAGATGGACCTCAAGGGCATAATGCTAAGTGAAATGGAGAAAGACCATTACTCTTAAGACTTCCCTTATATGTGAAGGCTGAAAGAAAATAAAACATACCAAGTTCTTGATACCAGAGAATAGATTGGTGATTACAAAGACTGGAGCATGGGAAAAGTGAGAAATGGATGAACTATTCATTTGCTTATTTGTTTAAATAAATTGAATAATTTTTTAAAAAACAACTTTAGGCTATGAATAAAAATGGTATATCTTAACATGTCGCAGGTGTCCACAAGGGCTTTAAAACAACTTCTCCAGAGAACTGAATAATTATTTTTATAAAATGCTCATTTCCCCAATTCGAGAGGTTGCTTTCCACTAGCGAAATCTCAATAATAATGCCTATAATGTTCTTATAAAGAATTATATGGAAATTATTTTATAGAAAGTGATTCTCTAAGGGATTTCTCTATAGTGGATAATCTACAGCCTCATGAGCTCTATAAGAAATGAAAATTAGAAATTTTTGTATTTGAAATATATACATTAATGCTGCCAAAGTTCAGGGTCAGAAATTATGGGAAGATAAAAATCTTCACAAAGTAGTATGTGTTTATTACAACGTTCAGGGAGAAACCAGGAAAAGGACTGAAAAAGGACTGTGATGGTATTAGCAGTGGCCTGTGTCTTTGACAGCGACCAGAGGCTGTGCCTGTTTTGTGCTTTTGATGTCATTATAAGCTAATATATCTCTTCCTGCTGCTTCACCCCCGCAAGGAGAATTTGCAGAGAAAATTCACATTTGCATTGCTTTCGTGTTTTAAGGTTTAGAAGCAGCTGCAACATAATTTAATCAAGCAGGGAAATATTGTTTAATTATGTTTGGGGGGGTTTTTGTTTGCCTTTTTTCTGTACATACACACTTAATTGCTCCTTTTACTGCAGTTCATATGTATTTTCAATTAAAAATTAGGAATCATTAGCCTTCAGATTAGACTTATCTCTGTTAGTCATTGATAAGTGGTTTTTGCTATCAATAACTAGTAAATAGAGCTCCTCAGATTGATTAATTCTGTTCAACAAACAATTTTTTAGTGCCCACCATATGTACTCCACTGTGCCAGGGATACAAAAACGAATAGAACAAGTTAAAAGATAAAGGGAAACATGCTCTGTTTTCTGAGTAAAAGTGGCCTTTGAAGTGCATTTTATATTTGTGGTCCAGATTCTGGTAGTTGAAGATCAGGCAGTAAGGACAGATGGATGGAAAAGGCAATAATATTTCTTAACCTTTGTGGGGGATGCCTATAGAATTTTTAAAAATCAGGTTAAGCTGTGGCCTGCCCACCTCCCTGCTCTGAAGTGCACATTTATCATTTACACAGCATTTTGTGTGCAGTTCAGGTAGGCTTGTTGATCCCCAGAAACTCATCTATAGACCCCTAAAATCTCCTAGATTGGAAGGGAGCTAGAATTAAGACCCTCCTGTTGTTGCTGTTGGTATATTGTTTTCCCATGAATGCTTAGACTCCATTCTAACCCCTTTGAACTGTGCTATCCTGACTTGTAATATGAATTTGTGTTGGCACATATTTGTTTGCTGTAAAGGGAAGATTGCTTGTGTCTACAGTGGAAAGTGTAGGCTATCTGCAAAGATGACTTCAAAAGGGAGAACTCTCTTGTGGATAGATGGAGACATGGAGCTAATCCAGTGGCAGAGCAGAAGAATGAAAACTGCCATAAATGTTCAAAAAATATTTTCTATGCATTTGATCCCTTTGCAGTTTTTACTTCTGCTTATTGGTCATTGAAATAATTGCGTATTTGTGGAAAATGGAGTGAGGAGGGAGGTAAGCACGATTCAAGCTAGGAGACACAAATGGAGATTTAAAAAAAACCAAAACAACCTCTAATAAAACCCATTCATTTAATTAACTCAAGCACCCCCACTGAAGCCCCACAAGCTTCAGCAGCCTCTGTGTTAAGCCTTTGGCCAGGATCCACCCACATTGGTCTTTCCTCCTTGCTTCTCTATCTCCATTCCCAGAATCCCAGGGCATACTCTGGCTTTTTAACTCATTTGTGACTGATATGGTTTGGTGAACCTCTTGGATTCCCTTTGTCAGATCTTTTTGGTTCCTGCATAATTCTCAGGTCTACTTTCTTCTCTGTGTCTGGGTCTGTGTCCTCCTTTGTCAGAGGCCAGAGAGATCCCACATGAGCCGGTCCCCAGGCTCTCTATGAAAGAGTAGTGGTGGACATAGACATACAATTCATGTAAAATTATGGCAAGGCTCCTGTGCCCCACATAATGCATTTTGAGAGTATGCCACCTATTGGAACGGGAGGAGTAAACGTGAGAAAAAAATATTTTTAAACTGTTGTTAAACTAAGCAAGAATTACTTAAGTAGAGGAGCTTTGTGATGTGCATGGAAACATCATGTTGAATAATGACTTGGAGAAAGGAAATCGATGTGACATACTATAGACATATTTAGAGGAACCAGAACTTAAGTAAGCATTGATTTAACCACATGATGTAAACAGATGATGTATTATTTCTACCATGCCTTTTCCTAGAGAAGATTTGAGGAAACTTACAATACAAAAACATAATGTAGGAGAAAGAAAATGAAACCAAAATGGTATTTTTAGAACTATTTTGAGAGTGGAAAAAGAATTGGACCAGAAACCCAAAGTGATATAATCACTGAGAAGTAAATTTAGCTCTCAGCTTCTCAGCAACCAGGAAATTATAGTTGTCTATACACTTCTCCTCTCCTGATAAAAGGAAACCTGTACCATGAAAACGTTATGTAGAGAGGCAAGCTTTTGCTTGAAACAAAATTCAAGAGAAATTTATCTAATGGTTCTTTCTAAAGAACCTTGGATAACATAGCAGAAAATTTGACCTATTGTATTTTTTCAAAAAGTGCAAAAACATTCTTGAATTGCTTTTTCTTATATTGACCGTCCTTAGAAGTCAAGGGCTTGTCCTCATTCATGAAGTTACTTTTTTAGGGGCTAACCTAGGTTCACGTCTGTTTTCTTTCTGCTCATCAACTCTGAGAGAGGAGCTGAGCTTAGAGTTAAGGAAATGCTTTGGGCAGGGAGAGGATAGTATTGGGTTGGCCAAAAAGTTGTTGGGTTTCCCATAAAAGAATTGCCTTTCCTTTACTAACAAAAAGAACACAATGGGGAGTTCCCTGATGGTGTAGTGGCTTAAGGCTTCAGCGCTGGCGCTGTCGGCGCTGCGGCCTGGGTTCGATTCCCAGTCAGGGAGCTACCCACATACCAAAAAGCAAAAAAAAAAAAAAAAAACAACAACAACAAAAAAAAGACACAATGACTGTTTGGCCAACCCAGTAGTTAGTCCATGTTAGGAGTTTAGACAACCGAAGCGCCCTTTTTGCAATGTGTTGATCTAAGGGAAATCTTATGTGTAGATATTAGATGAGCCATTCTCATAGGAACGTTCCAGAGGCTGATTTGTATGTCACCCGGACAGAGGAGTCCTCATTTGCCAAAAGCACCTCACAGAAGGAACTGTGGGGATAGATCATGCATTTTTCTTTTTTCAAATGAGCCTCAACTACCTTTTTTTCTAGGTATTCAATTAATACCCCATAGTTCTAAATCATACAGTATAGAAGTGCTTTTATGTGGGTAGCTCCCTGGCTGGGAATTGAACCCAGGCCGCAGCATTGACAGCGCCAAAGCCCAAGCCACTGCACCACCAGGGAACTCCCCCTTTTTATTTTGAGAAGTGCTTTTAGCTTGGGCAAGCCACTGTTCAAGTTGATGCGATCAATGGCTTCCTCTTCCATAAGCCTAAGATATGCCCTTTGAAACTTTAATTATATTAAATGTGGCATTCTAAATATGTCTCCAAGAGTTTGGCTTTACTATTTGGAAAGATTGTATATTTTTCATTTTAGTATTAGCAAGTGGTTATCACAAACAAGAATGTTAGTGTTAGCATGCTAATATTTTACTTGTTAAAGTAGAAAACATCAGCTGCTCCTAGTGAGATCGGTCCTGTGCCTTGCACAGCTTTGTAAACACTAAAATAAATGAAGCAGAAGCACATACCTTCCTATATGCTATGTTAAATAGGCATATATGTTAAATAGATGTAATAATGAAAGAGAAATTGGAAAGCAGCTTTTAGAAAGTGGGCTTGATATGTTGTTAGGATGTATTAGAAGTTATATTACACCCTCAGTTCCCACAAGGCCTAAAATGTAAGGGGGCCTATGCATGAGACTTGTGTAGCTTCACTTTCGTGAACTGAAAGAGAGCTCTTTTCATTCAACTTAATTGTTTTGAGACGCATCCATGTTGTTGCATATATGAATAGCTCATTCCTTCTTACTGCTGAGTAGTATTTCATTATGTGGGTTTACCATATCTTGTTGCTTCATTCACCTGTTGGGTCTCCCCCCGCCCCCCAGATTTTTACTATTATGAATAATTCTGCTATGGACATTCATGTACAAGTCTTTATGTGGACTGTATTTTGATTTCTCTTGGGAAAATACCTAGTTGTGAAATGGCTGAGTTAGATGGTAGGTTTGTGTTTAAATTTCTAAGAAATTGCCAAACAGGTTTCAAACATGTATTTTCCATTTTATACCCCCACCCAGCAGTGTATGAGAGTTCTAGTGACCACATCTGTGCCAGGACTTGGTATTCTTTTCCATTTTACACATTTTAATAGGTGTGTAGTGGTATCTCATTGTAGTTTTAACTTTTATTTCTCTGATTAGTGACATTGAGCATTTTCTCATGTGTTTAATAGTCATTAAGATCTTGTGTCAATATTTTATCAAATTGTCTTATTACTGAGTTTTAGGAATCTTTTATTGATTCTGAATATAAGTCCTTTGTCAGATATATGAGGGCTGTCTGGAAAAAATCCAGGCATAAATACCTCAATTTTTCATATTACATGGCTGAATACTTTCTGTACAAACCACACACACACACACACACACACACACACACACACGCACACACAATCTGTGTTTATGTGTATTTATGTATATATAGCGAATATTTTCTTTTACACTATGACTTACATTTTGCCGCGACCTGCGCGGGTGAACGGGTGAACCGGAGGGGAGGTGATGGGGAATGAAGAAAACACACAGACACAGACACAGACTTAGACAGAAAAGCTGGGACCGGGTGGTTCTCTGAGCTCTGATGGAGACACAGAGACCCCGCCTGGCAGCAGCAAGTTTATTTTATAGGATGGGCAAAACAAGTGAGATCATAGGGGTAAATCAGCAAAGTGAGACTGGACAGTACATCTTAACTGGGACCAATAGTTACAGACACCTGCATTTAATCACTATTTTGGTACATGTTGCTAAGGCATTACTGATTATATTATTATTATTCTCTTTAAGGCAGGCAGGCCACGAGTGATGTCTCAGATCTTTCCCAGAGACCAAACAACCTTGTTCACAAAGTCATATTTTGCCAGAAGTCAGAAACCACACTCTGAGCAGTGTCCTTGTGCACCCAGCTCTGGGCTGCCTTGCAAAGCCCTTGAACTGTGGACTCCAAGCACACAGGTAGCCTTGCTAGAACCCGTTTACTCAAAGGACCTGTCTTCTGGCTCATGCGCTCCCTACAACATTTTACTTTCTTAATGGTGTTCTTTGAATAACAAAAGTTTTAAATGGAAAAAGTTTAACTTAATTTTTTATGGTTTGTACTTTTTGTATACTATTTAAGAAATGTTTACCTACTCAAGGTTACAGTAATTTCCTGCTATTTTTTTTCCTGTTTTTTCTTCCAGAAGTTTTCTCACTTTAGCTTTTATATTTAGGTCTAAGGATATCCTTTCAGTTAATATATGTGTATGGGGTGAGGTAAAAGTCAGTGTCCATTGTATTTCCATATATTCAGTTGTTCTGGCCTCATTAGTTCAATGAACTGAGCATTCGAAATAAATGTGTCACAGTGAAAATAATGAGTTGTTGTTTTGTCAGGGTGGAAGGAGGAGTTCAAAAGCATAAACTCAGAGAGAGTCTCCCACCTAACCATACGCCTGTTAACATTTTGGTGTCTTTTTTTCAAGCACTTCCTCCTCCAGGCTTACATGCGTGTTTATAAATAGACCATAGACAAGGCTTCAGAACTGTCTAGCTAACTTCAGGAAACATGTCTCTAAATGTTTCAGGTTATCTCATCTAAACCTCACCCAATGATTCCCTATTTCACAACTCCCTCCCCCACAACACACACACACCATTGGTAACTAAAAACACTTAGTGTTGCTGTTATGTTTTTAAGTTTTAGCTCTCCCTTTTCAAGTCTTTTCTTACTCAATTGCTGATACATCATTGTAGCACAGTATCTCTTTCAAATCTTAATGGATCTTTTTATTCCCCTGCATTATAAAAGTAGTAGATGTTCGTTAGAGGTTATTTGAAAAACACAGATAGTTATGAAGAAGAAAATTACTCCTCTAACCACCATTCCGGGATAAACACGTTTAACATTTTGGTATATTTTCTTTTTCTTTTACTCTGCATGTTTTTTTATTGTTCTAATTATATTACACATGCAGTTTTGTACCCTGCTTTTTATACTTAGTATTACATTATAATCATTTTCTCAATCTTTTATAAATAACATTTTAATAGCTATGTAATATTACATCCTGTGGTTTATTCCACTGCAATTTTTTTAACCATCTCTGTCATTGGAGATTTAATTTGGTTCCAGATTTTTGCTGCAAAAGAGATACTCTAAAGATTGGTCTTATACATAAAACTCAGATGTTTATTTTGTCTAGATTCATAAATGTAGAATTGGCATATCAAGGGGTGTTATTCTTAAAATTCTAGGAACGTATTGCCAAATAACCCTCTGTAAAGGTAGCATCAGTTTACAAGGGCTGCCCAGAAAAAATCCAGCCATAAATGCCTCTATTTTTCATATGACATGGCTGGGTACTTTCTGAACAGCAATCATATATACACCCTATAGCAGTGAAGGAAGGTCTGATGGACAATATCCTTGCAAGCATTTCACGTTTCCTATTATAATTTTTTAATCTTCGCTAATTTTATTTGGTAGATTAAAAAGTAGTGATTAGATTTTTTTAGTTTGCATTTCTGCTGAGCCAACTCCCTATATCCCCATGTGGGCCAAGTCAGGGAGGGCATGAAAAGACCCTTTGATTGTTACAGGGTTTCCAAGCCCAGTAAAATAAGTTATCCCTATGTAAGAAGAAATTGATACTTCCATTATTACTCTGAAAGAATTCACACCATGTCCCAAAATGTGCATTCATCTTAACAAAGCAAGCCTAAGGCTGTCCCTTGAAATTGAAAACTTCATCATAATAGCAAAGAGGAAGTTAGGTTATTCCAAATTTATTTGTTCTTAGTGATTACCTGCTGAAGGCCAGTGATCATGATTTCCTCTTTTGAGTGCTCTCACATTATCCCTTTAATAATGAGATGCTGACGAGCAACCTCTTTGTAGCTGTCTTTGTTTCTTCTCCTTTCCCAACTTTTCCCTAAAAAGACTGTGCATGCTCTTCCTTTGCCCTTTCTCTGTCAGTGGCCAATACGAATCCTGTTATTAGGTTTTCTGACTGGCTTGTAGTAAGCAGAAGCAGGACATCTGAGGGAAACCCTTGACTTACGCATATCTAATGGATACTGCTGTTCTGAGAGCTTGACCAGCTGTGATACCCAGGCAGGTCTGGAGACAGTGGTTTCCCCTGAAAATCTCAGTTCCCGAACCTCTTGTCTTTGTGAGTCAACAATTTTTGCGCCACTTAAAAACAGTAAAGCCCATTTTTAGAGAACTTAGTAGAGCTATTGGGCCGATGCTGTTGTCTCAACTCTAGGGACAGAATCATTAGGCTTGGTTGATGCCAGGAAGAAATCAGTAATATAGCACCTGTTTCCCCCCATAAGCTCATGGTAACGTGTATCTGACTATAGAGTCCTGTAGTATAACCTTCCAGTGATTAAAAACTACTAGAAAGGGTATGGTTGGGAGCCCACGCCCTGAGCCTTCTTCCCCAGCTTTTCCATCTTTCAAACAAAGCAGCACACCCTTTCCCTGTGCAGCCTCACACTACTGCACTTTTGGTATT
The DNA here is from genome assembly GCA_004026885.1 of Lyroderma lyra. NCBI lineage: Eukaryota > Metazoa > Chordata > Mammalia > Chiroptera > Megadermatidae > Lyroderma > Lyroderma lyra. The sequence goes on along the minus strand of PVJL010000081.1, from coordinate 384,479 downwards.
GGTAGAGCAGCCACGTGGTTTGGGCTAATCCCACAGAAAAATATTCTGAGTTATGCATTGTTCCCTGGGAAACCTATTCTCAGCTGTCTTAATTTTTCAGTCATTTGCCCCCAGCTTGATGGACGTGAGTTTTCTTCACGTTAAGCATGTACTTGCGAGTTCATTTTAGGAACTGTGGGGTCTGGGAATCACTGGCTCTGTTACCACTTCCTTCCTAGGATAAGCAGTTCCCTTTCTCTTTAAGTATGTGTGTTTGAGGGCGATGGGGAGTAGCAGGGGGTGAGAGGGATAGAGAGGTGGTCATGAGCCCAGCATCTGAGGCCAGTTTTCCGGATAGCACAGCAGACACCCATGATGCACTGCAGCTTGGTCACCTGTAGAATTTCTTTTCAGCTCTGAATCTGAATTATTTCATCTCTTTCTGTTCTCTCCTCTCAAGGCTTACACATGGCCCATGTGTATCTGAGCTCAGTGAGCGAGTTTCTCTGCTTACCTCATTTTTAACTCACCGATGTAACATCTGAATTCCTAGATTTGGTCACACCCAATCAATTAAATGGCCTGTTACATATTTTTTGGAAGTTTAAATAATTACATTTGATGTATAATTTTACTTTCATTATGTTTGTCAGAAGAAAGGGAAGGCATAGTAAGAAAATACCAAACTCTTCTCTGATAGGCTTTTAAGAACTACCCATTACAGTTTTAGAATTGCAAGAGTAGTAAAAATTTTATTTTAAACTATTATACTAAAACTGAAAGGAGCTTTTTAGAAAAAATATTGGTGTCCCCACATCAGATACTGAAGTGAAACTGAATGAGGGCTGCATGTGTCCCAAGCAAAGCCGGGCCATCCTGTTCTCACAGGCATCCTTATTCCTGGCTTTTAAAGCTCCTCCAAAGTGGAACGTTAAAAGTCTGGGTACAGGAGGTTCCCAGAACAAGCTTGGATCATCAACAGCCAACTTTGAAACCAACTCCAAGTCTTTCAAGTACACAGCTGTTTGGCAGCCAGATCCAGGCTCTATTTCATAAAAAGCCCTTTTCAGGTCATTTAAACATGTTTTATTAATGACCACCTCAACGCGCTGAAGGAGGTCAGTATGCTGAGGTGCAGATAAAAATGACTGTCATATTTTTTCCCTCCCAGTTGGCTCAGCAGGAGACCCCATTAGTGTTCTAAAAATGTTATATAATTAGCATGGCACCCGCTGCTCCTTTGGTGAGCCAAACTGGTTTTTAATGTTCAGAATGCAAAACATGGAAATGTCATCTTTGCGACACTCCATGCTGTCACCGATAGCCAGGAGCATTTCTGAATGACAGATCCGTAGTAACGATGATGATGATGAGAGCCACAATTAAGGAGCACTCTGAATTTGGAGCCCTGTTCCATCAGGCCTTCCTGCATCCCAGGAGGCCCTGATGGTGGGGAGTATCTGATGTCCATGGCATGTGTCTGCTGAGCTGTCTTCTGGTGCAAAGGAAGAAAGTTGTCAGAAAAGCACCGACAAAATGGGTTCTTATTTTGGTGTCTCTCTTCTCAGGGAATTCCCTGAACCGAGCAGATTGGATTACATACCTTAGGTGTGTTTCAGCCTTAACTGTGGTACCTTTCTACCTTCACATAAACAATGATCTTTGATTTGACCAAAGTGGAGAATTTAAATTATTCGTAAGGGAAAGAGGTATGGGGTGGTTTACCGGGAGGGTTCTCTGATCCTCGTGCTTTTGTTACACCCTCTGAGGAGTCCAAGATTCCAAAACGGCCCCCCGATACCAGACTCCGTTTTCTTCCAAGTCTCAGCTGGAGAGTACCATTCTCCAATTCCAAATGATCAGAACCCGTCTGTTTGAGCATTATTGGGATTCTTCAGGAGACATAGAGACTTGTACCCCCAGAAATCTTGTTGTATGTGTTGGGGTTTATGGTGAGAAGCTAGTGTAGGATTCAGTGGAGGATTGCATGCCTCCATTTCTGCTTGGGTTAGGCGAAGGGATGAGAAAGAACAGATCTCAGGGCAGGGGTCAATAAGGCATGGAGAACTCATTAGCTAAAGATTACATTTATTCTTACTGTTGTTATTTTACTAATACTGACCTTGCTGTGTGCCAGGTACTATGCATGCCTTCTCTCACCAGACTGGTGTTAGCTACCTATGAAGTATTTACTGTGTACAGATAGAGGTACTAAGACTTAGTAAACTTCCAGAAGGTCTCATAGCTAGTCAATGTTACAACTAGTATTTAAACTCAAGAATGTTATCTTCAAAAAGCAAACTCTGACAGGCTGAGCAGACCTAACACAAAGGTCTATTTCCTTCTCCTTTGACTCCCCATAAAACCAATGGAAATATTAGAGGTAGAAAATAGGGGAGAGGAGGTGGAGAAGAAGCCTGTTATATGCTTCCTTGCCTTCTGTATTTAAATAAAAATAAGTGTGTTAACAGACATTAGAGTAGCCTGGAGCTCAGTGCACAAGTGGCATAGCAGCATTTCCTAACTGTAGATACAAAGCCTTTCAGCTACTCAGAGCCTTGGTGTCAGGCAGACAAGTCCACAGCTTATATTTAATGCTAGTCTTGTTCAGGTTGAGTCTAATCCCCTGTCCCCCACCCCGAGATGTTGACATTTAACTCCCTGCCCATGCAGAATAGCTTCTTGGCCAGACATCTCTTCAGTACAACAGACCCTGTTTACCTCTCCCAGATTCATTCCTAAGGTGACATCTATTGATCACAGCTCTGGTCTGAGTAGAACCTTAAATGCCTTCATCCCAGAAACTCTTTTTCTTTTTGTGGTTATTTTGGTATTTATATAGGGTTCGTTTCCTCCATACCTAGGAGTTTTGTCATGTGTGCTTATATTTAATGTGATGTCATGTGATAGGTAAGGAATATTATCCTGCTGATCCAATTCAATTTCTTGATATTTATTTAGAGCTTCATTATGTGTTAGACCCTGTGCTAAGTACTCTGGGGAAAGGTACAGCATAGCATTGTATCTATGTTGGCCAGTTTTTTGAATTCTGTATACTTACTTAGAATGCTCATGATTGTTCACCTTTACCATTCTTTTAGCTTTCTTATGGATATTCAGTGACGAGCTTATTTTTTTTATCAACTATCTTTTTTTCAGTAATAATGTATTAATATTTACCAATACAGTAAGTATATTTCAATTGATCATAATTTTTATTTTTGATTGCTGAAGAGATTAAACACCTTTTTTATGTTTATTGGCCCTATACTTATATGTCATTTGTCTATTTTTTTTTTTTTTTTTAATGTGGGTAGCTCCCTGACTGGGAATTGAACCCAGGCCGCAGCGTTTACAACGCTCAAGCCCTAGCAACTACACCACCAGGGAACTCCTCTATTTTGTTTATGTATATATTTTCTATTGAATAGCAGGATTTCTTTTTAATATATTCCGGGTAGTAAACTTTTGTTATATGTATAACAAATGTAGTCCAGTGCTTTGTTGTCTTTTCATTTTCTTTGTGATTTTTTTTGATAAACAGACATTATTAATTGCAATAAAGTTGAATCAGTAATTTCTTTTAGGATTAGAACTTTTTATGCTTTTTTTTTTTGAAAATTTTTTATTGTTAAATTTATTGGGATGACCTTGATTAGAAAAATTACATAGATTCTAGGTGCACACAATGGAGTATTACTCAGCCATAAAGAAGAATATCTTACCTTTTGCCACAACATGGATGAACTAGAAGATATCATGCTAAGTGAAATGAGTCAGACTGAGAAAGACAAATACCATATGATCTCTCTTATATGTGTAATCTAAGTAACTGAATAAATGAATAATCAAAATATAAAAAACAAACAAAAACTCATTTAAAAAATGGGCAGATCATCATGTTAAGTGAAGTAAGCTAGACAAAATAAAACAAGAACTACATGATGCCACTCATATGTAAAATTGAAAACACAAACAAAACTCAAGGACACAGTCAATAATTTAGTAGTTACCTGAGGGTAGGCGGAAAGAGGGTAGGGAAGAAGGGACAGGGACACAAACATATGATGATGGAAAGAGAAGTGACTCTGGGTGGGGAACATATAATGCAACACATAGGTGATGTACTGTCGAATTGTGCACCTGGAACCTATGTAATTTTTCTAATCAGTGTCAACTAATTCTCTTAAACAGACGGAAATCAGTGGTTATTTTATTTTGCCTTAAATCAATAGAGAAAAGCTCTACTGTTGTGTTAATCATTTTGGAAGGGGCCTCCTTGTCTTTTCCTTCTGAACCCCTTTTTCCTCCTTAGTCTAGCAGCACTGTTGTTTTTTTGTTTTGTTTTGGGTAGTACCTTTATGAAAAGCACATCTGTCTAATATACAGTAAGGAAGCAATAGGAAGTAGTTTGTGGAATGAACTTTATAAATATTTCTGTAGAATATCTATTCTTTATCCAGCCTGACCTCCTTTTTTAAAATTTTACTTAAATCCAGAGATCTGGAAAACTAAGTTAGTCTTACAACTTGTCAGAGATGAATGGACTGGCTGTAAAGTTAGTCCATCATGAAGGAAATTGTTGGGTGTATCTGTTACATTAGTAATTCTTAGATAAGAAAAATGCGTGATCCCTGCAGTCTTGGAAGGCTTCACTTGGTGGGGCAGTTACACACGTGGGAGTCACGTAGTAAACATTCTCAAGCATGATTTTCAAAATCAGCATGTCAGTATGGCTCTGAAGTGGAATTCCATGGCTGACATATGAAAATCAGTTTCTTTATTTGATAATCGTACAGCATGTGTTTGAACACAGGCAAACAATTTGCTTTGAGCATTTGGAGCACACTGCTCTGCTTCTGTCTTGTCCTCAGCCGTGCCATTCACGGTGGGGGTGGTGCACCGTTGCAGTTAGCTTCGTGATTAAGCCAATGGTTTTTCCAGTTTTCGTGAGCAATAGGTACTTGGAATTTTCCAGTTAGGATGGTTTGATTTCTATTCCAAGTGATCAGTGCTATTTTATTTACTTTATCTGGAACTGGTGAAGGATGGTTTCTTCCCAAAACATTGTAATAATAAATGCCATAAATTAGTGCTCCCGAAACCAAGAGTGAATTTAGTGTTTGCTGACTGTATAAAGGTTACCTTTTAAAAACTTGCCATAATCAGATGAGAAGAAGACATCACATGGTGGTTGCATTTTAAGGACCACTTTACAGTCATAAGAGGAGCTGCACATTGAGATCAGCAATGGGGCTTTGAAAAGGGCAACCATGAGAAGAAGTTAAGACCAACATTCAGATATCCCTTCTTTTAACTTGTGGCAATCTTCAGAAATGAAAAAAGAAAATCAGTGTTGTAAAAACACCTGGAAATATTTTCAGATGATTAGCCCTTACTTCTAGTAACAATGAACTCCTTTATGTCCCTTTGCCTTTCTGGGATATCTTAACCCGAAGAAAGCTTCCTACACTTTGCTCTCAGGTGCCAACCTTGCTCTTACTGTTATTTCAGCACTGGTGGTGTTAGTTATCAATCAGGAGTGGAGAATCACTTAAGTTGAAGCAAGTGGTGGTGGTTTTCTTTCTTTTTTCTTCTTTTTTTTTGTTTTTTGTTTTTTTTTTTTGGTGGGTTGGCTTGTTTTGTTTTGTTTGCCTTGAGAAAGTTTTTGGATTTTTATTTTTACATTATTCTGAATAAAAGTCCTGTTCTAATCTAGCCTCTTGGTAAGTGTAGCCTGATGTATTCTAATATGTGTCTATTTCCTTCTCATGCCCATCAACAGCCTATCAGATGCCTTGTAAAAGATATTTTCTTTGCAATATTTTATAAATATTTATTTGCTTATTACAGAAATGTCCTGCTTCAAGATTTATGGTGTCTTTGCCAAAGGGTCATCCACACTGGACTGTTTGTATATTTACTTACAGATCATTTCTCTGAAATGGGTCAAGAGGGAGAAACACTTGCTCATTCTCATTTATCATTAAATTTAATTCTTAAAATACCATCACCTATGGAAAACCAGGGTGGATTCTGCTTACATTTTTATCCCAGAGGACACTGATTATTCATTGGTCCTTCATAGTGTTCTCCTTTGTTGTGTGGGTGTTTTAAACCAAGTTAAAAGTGATCATTTTCTCTTTAAATTTGCTAATCTTTAATATAGCTTTTCCTGGATTTGATTAGAGATATAAATAGGGAAAACTTCAGCAATAGGAAAGCTAAAATAAAGCATGGTTCTTATTAGGAAAGTTAAAATAAAGCATGGTTCTTGTACTTTTGTGATCACCTGGCTAAAGTTTAAAGACTTTTATTGTTGCCTGCTCCCTTATGTAATTGCACCTATAATAAAGTTATTTCATGGCCAGCTATCTTGATTAGTAGTACACATTCTTTAAAACTTTTAAGTAAAAAGTTATCCTTTTTCTGTTCTGAAGCAACAAATGTGGTGTCCAGCTGAGCACATGTTCAAGTTCTTGTTCAGATCACATAACTTCCTTTTCAAGTTCTGACACCCTCCAACGCACCTACCTCCTTTAGCAGGGTATCTGAACTTGAGCTCAACTCTCTAGGGAAGGATGTAAGTCTCCTACATGTTCACAGCAGAATGTTTCCTCTGCTTCTCATCTGTGATTTAGGTAAGGTGAAAGATCTATGTTTAATAAACACAGACTGTCAGATGCCTTCGAATACTTGTCAAGAGTTCAATCATGAAATTGCCCACTGCAGGATGTGACAAAGATACTTTGGGCAAAGTTCTGGGTCTTTAGGAAGCAGTCTGTAAAGGCCATTCATTTCTCCAGGTTCTTTGAGCTTCCTCTATTGAGGTAAATCATCAGGAAACAATGTACCTCAGCTATATTATTTCCGCTCCCAGCAGAAATTGCATCACTCAGGTAAGATTTAATATTGTGCCTTCAGCACATGGGAGAAAAAAATCCCCATCTTTTGCACCACATAGTTGAAGACATTTATATGAAGAAAAGTTTCTGTCTTTTGTAACACAGAGTAGAAGACATTACTCAGTGTCTCTTATACAGTGGGTTCCATAAAAAGTTTCTCCTTGGTATTAAATGCCAAAGGAAAAAAAGTCTGCCTTGCATGTTACTTTTTTGATAAAGTAAGAACTATATCCTGCAATACTTCCTCTCCTTTTTCCCTCAGCTGCAAGCGAACAAAGCTAAATTCAGTGCTCAGGGGGCATAACTGACATCTGCAGTATGTGTAGTATCTTTCTCTCCCTTCCCTTTACCTAATTTCTATTCTTTTTAATAATCAAATGTTCATTTGTATATTTGGTTTAATTTTGAAACTACTTTTTGCAAGAATTAAACCAAATAAGTTGTTGGTGAAGAAGGTAATAATTGCCTATAAAAGAGTTTGTAACATTTGTACCATGAAGAATTAAACTTCTGTTATCTTGAAATTTTACTTATCCTGGAATCTGCAGATATGTGCCACACCACACTTCTCCTCATATACTGTATTGATCTGCACAGATATACCTACCATGACAGGATGTATAGAGCCCAAATGGACATTTATTGAATCCATGTCTTAGAGGTACCTTTACATATTTAGTATAATGGACTTGGCATGTTGACTTGGGAGCCTGATGCATTGAAGAGAGGTATCTATCATGGAAATATTAATGAATCTAGGTTTTCTGCAGTAAAACCTAATACACTTCAGACTTTCAAGCAGAATGAAGTTAATGAAGGCAATTTCTGTACTTACCGAGTACATTGGTAGATTTCTATCAAGGGGCATAACCAAAAGTCCCTAATTAATAAAAAGGTACTTAACAATTTTCCTACTACTAAAAAATGTGAACTTTGATTAACCTATAATGTTTCTGCTCCTACCAGCTATACACATGATTCTAGTTTTTATGTGGTCATTCCATTTCCTTTTTGCCCTATAGGTAAAAAAAAAAAAAAAATCAGTATATTCACTGGACACTTGTTTTTTCTGTCTAGCTCAGCTCTTTATTTTTATTTTTCAATTACATTTGACATAGAATATTTATATTTCAGTTTCAGGTGTACAACAGTGATTAGATGTGTATATAACTTAAGAAATAACCACCCTGATTAATTCAGTACCTATCTGACACCATATATAGTTACTACAGTACTAGTGACTGTATTCCCCATGCTCTACTCTACATCCCCAGGACTATTTTGTAACTACCAACTTGTACCTCTCGATCCCCTCCCACACTTCACCACTATAGCCAAAACCATCAAAATGTTCTCTGTATTTATGAGTTTGGTTCTATTTTGTTAGTTTATCATGTTCTCTAAATTTCACATATAAGTGAAATTATATGACATTTGTCTTTCTCTGACTTACTCCACTCAGCACAACACCCACTAGGTCCATCCAGGTTGTTGCAGATAGCAACATTTCATTGCATTTTATGGCTGAGTAATATTCCTATATATATTTAATTCCTCTTTATTCATTCAACTGTTGAGGAACACCCAGGTTGCCTCCATGTCTTGTTATTGTAAATAATGCTACAATGACTATATGGATGCACATGTTCTTTCAAAGTAGTGTTTTGGGTTTTTTCAGATAAATACCCAGAATGGGGTTACTGGGTCCTTCTTTTTCTCTTCTTGTAGCCTTTGATTTGAAATGCATTTTGTCTGGTATAAATATTGCTGTTTGTTTTTATTTTAATTTTCATGAAATAACTTTTATCATCCTTTTATTTTCAGTCTGTGTCTTTTGATCTGAAGTGAGTCTTTTGTAGGCAGCGTATGAGATCTGACAATTAAGTTCACAAACGTGCCACCATGCACTTACATTGACAGCACTGTACAAACAACTCAGTAAGGTTTCCCAAAACCTTGGTACATCTGTGTCTCACAGCTGTGTTCATGTGGATGTGTGGCGGTGTCTTGCTGAGTGGTGTTCATTATTGTTGCCTGTTTTTGTGTATTGTCGCGAGAATGTCGGAGCTTGAATTAGAGCAACAAACAAACATTAAATTTGCTGTTAAACTCAGCAAGAGTGGAAGTGAAATCAGGGACTTGTTAGTCCAAGTTAATGGGGATGATGCCATGAAGAAAACTGCAGTGTGCAAATGGAATTAAACATTTTTCTGAAGGGAGAGAAAGCATCACTGTTGATGAGAGGTCACGGCAGCCAGTAATGAGCAGAACTGATGAAAACATTGCAGAAATTTTTGAATTGTGCGTCATAATCATCAGCTGACTCTGAGAAGCATAGCAGACCAAGTAAACATTGCTAGAGAAACAGAAAAATCTGAACTGAAAATCTTGGCATGAGAAAGGTGTGTGCAAAAATGGTCCTGAAGGACCTTACCGATGAACAAAAGCAGAAGAGAGTCAAAGTTTTCCAAGACCTTTTGGAGAGGTAAGATGATGTTTTGGTCCATGTTATCACTGCTGATGAAACATGGGTGTATCAATATGACCCTGAAAGCTTCAATGTGCACAGTGGAAGTCAGCCAATTCTCCACAACCAAAAAACGTTCTGTCAGTCCAAATCAAGAGTCAAAACAATGTTGCTAACCTTTTTTGATATCAGAGGACATGCTCATTGTTGAGTTTGTGTCAACTAGACAGTCAACCAAGTTTATTAATGGGAAGTACTGAAATGGCTGTTTGAAAAAGACAAAAATGACCTGAACTTTTCACCAACAACTCAGGGCTCTTACTTCACGACAATGTACCAGCTCACACGGCATTGTTTGTGAGGGAGTTTTTATCTAGTAAACCAATAACTGTATTGAAATACCCTCCCTACTCACCTGATCTGGCCCCCGATGACTTATTTTTTATGCAAAGATAAAGGAAATACTGAAAGAAAGACATTTTGATGACATTCAGGACATCAGGGATAATACGATGACCACTCTGATGCCCATTCCAGAAAAAGAGTTCCAATATTGTTTTGAAGGGTGGACTAGGTGCTGGCATCAGTGCGTAGCTTCCCAAGGGGGGTACTTTGGAGGTGATTGTAGTGATATTAAGTAGTGATTACCACTTTTTCTAGGATGAGTTTGTGAACTTAATTGTCAGGCCTTGTATGTATGGTTTTGGTTTCTTATTCATTCAGCCACCTGTGTTTTGATTGGAGCATTTGATACATAAGTAGTTATTGACATTTTATTCATTTTTTTCCTTCTTAAAGAAGTCTCTTTAACCTTTGTTATAATGGTGGTTGGGTGATGATGAACTCCTTTAGCTTTTCCTTGTCTGGGAAGTTCTTTATCTGTCCTTCAATTCTAAGTCATAGCCTTGCTGGGTACAGTAATCTTGGGTCCTTGCTTTTCATCACTTTGAATATTTTACGCCAGTCCTTTCTGGCCTATACAGTTTCTGTTGAGAAATCAGGCCTTATGGGAGCTCCCTTGTAGGTAACTAACTGCTTTTCTCTAGCTATTTTTAAATTTCTTTTTTTTTGTCTTTAATCTTTGACATTTTAATTATGATGTGTCTTGGCATGGCCCTCTTTGAGTTCATCTTGTTTGGGCCTCTGCACTTCCTGGGCTTGTAGAGGGTGGGCTGATAATATTTTTTGTTACATTAGACATATCTGGATATAACTAGTTTTTTGTAGTCACATGGTATCTCCTCTCCATCATTCTTGACCTTGCACACACAGATGCTTACATTGTTCACCCAGTGCACATCGAAATGGAAGAGTGTTTAGATGTTTTGTTCGAATACTGGGCTATTAGTGAAGTCTTAACAGTGGAAAAATTTCCTCCAATTTTTTTGAAATTTTTGAAAAGGAAGGTGAGAACTTCTTGAAGAAGATCATTACAAGTGATGAAACTTGGGTCCATCATTATGACCCTGAGAACAAAAAGCAGTTCATGAAATACGAATCACCTTCCCAACCAAGACCTGTGTTTTGAAATTTTTTTTTGTCTGAGGTGTATATATAAGACATACTGAGGCCAGATGCTGCTTGTTTGGGGTTTGTGAACCTTTGAGAGATTTTACAAAAATTGGAAGCCTGAGCCAATACAGGCAGTTTGTATGGAAAAGGCCCTGGTAGTGTCTTGGGTTGGGCCCACGAGTTGGGTGGAGCGGGGTTTCAGAGAATCACTTAGGCAGGGCAGACAGAGTTAGGTTATTGTAGCTAGGTTGATGGAGACGCAGTAAGGTGCCCGCCTGCGTCTGCATGCTGGGATGAGGAAGAGCTCAACAAAGAAACCATGGATTTTGCTAGCACTTCTTTCTAGGAGAAACTGCCCCTCCTGCTCTTGCCCTGAAACCAATTCAGTTCCTCCCCGTATATCCCTGACATCTTTCAAACTGTTGACTCAGTGCTGGAGCTCAGAGTGAGTGAGTCCATCTGCAAGTAAGCCTGTGCTTGGGCTCTTTAAGAGAAGCACCTAAGACTCCAGCAACCTGGTTTTCACAGCCAGAAATTGTGGGGACTTCTCTTCCCAGCACTGGTGTGGTCTAGGAGCCTGGTGTGGTCTTGGGACCTCTAGCTCCTTAAGGTGGATCTCTGTAGGTAAGATGTTTCTCCCAATTTTTAACTGCCACACGTGGGTGTGGGACCAGCCCATTACACATTTCCACCCCTCTTACCAGACTCAAGGTGGCTTCTTCTGTATGTCCTTAGTTATAGGCTGGCCAGTCCACTAGACTTCAGGTGATTCTCATTGATGGTTGTTTTGTAGTTTAGTTGTAATTTTAATGTGGTAATGAGAGGAAGTGAGCACAGCATTTACCTACTCCATTACCTTGATCTGTGTGGTTATTTTATTTCTCTTTGCACTTTCCTGGATGCTGAAATGTTTCTCCTGACTTTCCAAAGTTTTATCTAGAGACAAAAAGAAACATGTTTGTTTAGGTTGGAGAATGGTTTGAGTGAGGAAGAGGAAACAGCTGCGTTCTCTACCTGATAGGCATGGATATTTTCAAGAGGTTTCTGTTAAAGAAAAGAACCTTTAACTTAGTTTAGATTATTTGCAGATGAAAACTATTTTTTGTAGACAGTAAAGGCAGTTATTTATAATACTATTTGGCATTTGATTTATTCATAGGTGTTAACATTCTACGGAGTGTCAATATTCGTATGCAAGGCTCTGCATGTGCACCCCTAACTTAGATATCACCTGTGTGAAACCATATGCAGCCAGACTATTTGCTCTCTAACATCTACAAACCTAAAAGGGGTCACTCAGGCTACTCGATAGCCAATGGGATGCATTAGAGTCCTTAGCCTGAGGTTTTAGTTGCAGAAAAACCTGCAGACAAACAGTGTATAAGGTCAAATTCTTTAAGCTACTTTACTGAAGAAAACCTTGTATCTGTGTGTGTGCTTGTGCATGTACGTGTGAGTATGTGCACACACACATTGTTAGTCACTGTTCAGGTTTTTTTGGAGGGTAGGGTTTGGTTTGGTTTGGTTTCATTTCGTTTTTGTGTTAAATGAAACAGTAGGACTTCCTGAGCTATTTGACGTTGATTGTGGGCTGTGTAATGCTGCATGACTTGGTGTGGACTAGAATTCTGGATGCTACCAAGTTACAAGTTCTAGGCCATAGGCATATTTCTGGGTGTCTGGAAGTATAATACCGAAAGGAATTTTCTCTCACACATTTTAGGAGACTCACTGATCCAACAAGCTCTTTTGAGGCAAGTCAAATGCAAGGCCCAGAGTTGGGGGGAGGGGTAGGTATATGACTCAGTTATTTTCATTCTCCTGGAGCATATGTCTCATGGTACGTGGAGACACTTGATTTTAGGAGAGCTTCCGTGTCAGGCAGGGCTTTGGAACATGGTGCTGATGGGTACAGCAGTAGCTCTCAACCTTTATTTCTGTCATCACATCAGTCATGTGAAACACATTTTCATTGTAACATCTCTCACTGTATAGCAATACTTCTTAACTAGGGGCAGGAGTGTCACTGGGGGGGAATTTCTTTCTTTAGAGATTGCACCTCAGCTCACCATTCCTGCACTCTGGGAACCACCAATTGAGAATAAAAAGCAGTCTTCTAGAAGTCTCCATCCCAGGTTTGGATGTCATTTCCGCCATTAATGACTCCTAGGATAGGCCTAACACCTACTAGATGATCTGGAAGTATTTATGGAGTGTGGCATGAATTAACCAGCTGTATAATCTTAAGCAAGCCACTTAATTTCCTCGTCTTCAGTATCTTCACCTACAGAGTAAAAGAAATGGATTAGGTGACCTCTGGGGCCCCTCTCAGTTGTGCAAGTATATGACTCTGTGATTGGACCTTTACTTCCGAGAGGATTAATTTGATGGGAGTGTGAAAGGTGATAACGTGGAAGCCAAGGGAAGGGCAGCCCTCCCTTCTCTGTCAGTCTAATAGTTCCTTTTTGATGACTGCTTTTAAGCACTTATTTAACTTAGCACTTTTCTGGTTGTTTCACCTACGTCAGTTGTCATTTCTGGGAAGATTGTAATCTCTTCCAGCCATTCCTGCTGCCCTTCCCACATACACACACTCTGTGTGCCTCAAAATACCGGGCGTCGTCAGGCCATAGTGCAGTGTGAGGGGCCCACGTGGCATTCTCACACAGCTCCTGCAGAGGAAAGGGAAGGTGAGAGGGCTGAAGTGGCTGACAGAATGTCATTGCGCTGCAGGTGGGCTCAGAGGCCCTATCTCCAGGTGAGAGTCCAGTCCTTATAGCAGCCTCGTTAGCTGACCTAAAGCCTTGTCTCTAGGAAAGCCCAGAGATGAACATAGACACTTCGTTAGAGCAGCCGTTGGCTGGGCCACAGGAAGTTCCTGATTCTTTTGTTCGTGGCCTTATGGGGTAGGTGTCCTTCAGCTTATTACTTTGGCATCATGTTTTACTTCTCATTAAGTCTAGCAGTTTTCCTCTTGGGCTACAAAACCTCATCTGTCAAGGATTACACCCTGATCAGTAGTTCCTCCACCCTTTGGTGGCCCTTTTTTCTTTTGCTGTTATGTCTTTAACTTCAGCAACAGCATTCTGTATGTGTATATGGGTGGTGTGCTTGAGTGTGGGTAAGATATCCTTTGTTCATTAAACCATGTATTCTCATCTGTAGCACATAATGGTGACCTGTCCTTGGTCATAGTCGTGGAGCTTTAGAGAAATGGATGACTTGAGATATCTTGAGGGAGTACAACCCAAGGGTTGTGGTAGTCGGCTCTCACCACCATTTACTGCCACAGGGAGCAAAGAAAGAGAAATGAACTTGAAAGGAGCAAATGATCCATTTTATTTTGGATATGCTGAGTTTCCCAGTGTCCGTTTGGACATTGCCTGGAGAGGTAATACATAGGCAGTTGGATCATGAGTTTATTACTCTGGGACAGTGCCTGGGTTTGAGTTATGGACTTGGAATTAGTCATCCAGACAGAGAGTGGGGAGAGAAGATGGTGGAGGAGGGAACATCAGCATTGAAGGCACAGGCAGACAGAGGTAGGGGAATGTTTGGGGCACGGAGAGAAAGGGCAGCTAGGGAACTGGGGAAGACCAGAAGAAGGGGACTCCCCAGAGGCCAGGGGAGCAGCACTGCGTGAAAGCCAGATTTGTGAACTCTTCATTCATTCATTCATGTATCAATTCATTCAGCAGATACTGACTGCGCTCTGTAGGCACTGTGCTGAGTGGGAGAACGGTGAACAAGGCCAGATGAGGGCCTTTTCTCTTTTGGAACTATTTTCCAGTGCATGAGACAGACACTAAAGTGATGACCATGTGGTTACGTTTATGCAAAATGTGACGTACCAAGCACAGGCTAGCAGAGCAAACAGGAAAGGGGCTAACCCTCGTCTGGCTGCCCGCACCCTCCTTTACTGATCTCCCCGGAAGGACACAGGCAGCGCTTGGAACAGCGGTTCTCAACCTGTGGGTCGCGACCCCTTTGGGGGTCGAATGACCCTTTCACAGGGGTCACTTAAGACCCTCGGAAAACTCATATTTATGCGGATGTGTACTTATGCGGACCAGTCACACGTGTGTAGAGAGCAGCTACCAATAATGGTACGGTTGGGGGTCAGCACACCATGAGGAGCTGTATTAAAGGGTCGCAACATTAGGAAGGCTGAGAACCACTGTGCCTTAGAGCATGACTGGAATCAGTCAGGTGGGGCGAGAGCGGCAGCTTTCCAAGCAGCAGGAGAAGCTGGCTTTCCCAAGATGCTGCAGCTTCCAGGAGTAATCCTCTTTTCCCCGCCTCTTCATAGACCGGCCCGACCTACCATGTGAAATGGGACAGTACCACTGTTTTCTGTTCTGTTTAAAATGGTTCGTCTGGTCAGCCTACTTCATCTATTTTGCTCTTTACCGGACATGTCCTACCGGCATACAAATATATTATCTCCCATTTCAAACAAGCCTTCTCTTTACCTTGCCTACCACTGCAGCTATTTCTCTCCACCCGCTTACTGCTAAACTGTTCAAAAGAATTGCCTCTGACGTCAGTTCCTTTCCCACCATGGTGTCCTGAACCCACTTCTGTCAGGCTTTTGACCTCCCCGCCCCGTTCAAACTCTTTGCAAAGTCATATCTGGGAAAGGAGTGCAGGCCAGGAGATGGCAGCGAGGTGTGCACGGGAAAGCCTGGAAGAGAGGAGGCTAGGGAGACAGGCAGGAGCAGGTCTCGGAGGGTCGTGCTAAGGATTTTGAATTTCGTTTTAAGAATAAGGGGGAGAAATGAGTCTTTCAGAAAGTGAATGATATGATCGGATTTGCAGGGAACAAGCTGACTGGCTCTGCAGACTGTGAGATTGAACCTAGAGAGACCAGTTAGGAGCATCCACACATGTTCAGGACAAGGCCAGTAGTGCCTTGGGTAAGGGTTGTGCACTGAAGACAATGGGTAACATTAAGTTCTAGGTTTAGTTAAGATTTGCTGTTCAGACACATGATTTTGGATATATTCTTTACCTTTCCTAAGCCTCCGTTTCCTCATCTGTAAAATAATAGGGATCACAGTCATCCCTACTTCCAGAGTTGTTTTGAGCGTGGGGTGAGATAACATATGTGAAGCACTGAGCACATACCAGCAGATAGTAAACACTATTAATCACTATTTTCCCATCTCGCAGTTGAGGAAACAGATTATAGAGGCCAAACAAGTAGAGAGTAGATTTGAACACAGACCTCTCTCCATAGCTCATGTTACCTCCTCATTCTGAGCTAGGCTGCCTCCTGCTATAGCGGGAAATGTAGTCCATTTCTGTTCCTAAACCAGGACTTCAATTTGGTGCCAAACGTAGGAAAGAAGTAAGGCAAACAAACTAAAAATGGTGTCCTAACTGATTTCTGGCCCAGCCTGTTTGAAAGGTTCCCATCCAGCTCCCGATAGGGGACCACATTCCAGGAGTGTGTGGGAGTCCCTCTGGGCTTCCTTGGACACTGACAACTTCACCCTGACCTGGAATCTCAGGTTAGAGTAAGGAAGAAGAGCGCCATTGGCTACGAAAATCCTTAGCTGCTTAGGAGCGAGGGGCTGTGTCCAGATCCCTGGGAAACACTGCACCTGCTGGCCTTGCAGGGACTTGGCCAGTGTTACACCGATTGCACCCTTTCACCTCAGCTTGGGAAAGTGGTTGACTTTCAGCCTCACTCCAGGACACCCCTGTGGTAGAAGAGTATGCAGGGCCTATGACACTTACATTTTATGATACCCTTTGACATCCGGTGGGCTTTGGACTTCTAAGCCTTTGATCACATCTGGTAGTGAGGGTATGTGTGCCCCCATGCATTGGTTGGCACAGGCACCAATGTGAAGCTGAGGAATGCAGATAGTCCTGAGCTAGTATTTTGGCTTTGGAACCTTCCAGGAGCAATAACTCTGCCAGACTGTGCTGAGATGGTATATTAAAAAGGTGTAGAAAAATACTATATTGTGTAAAGTATGTCCTTCTAAACTGCACAGGCCTTCTGCACCTCTACCACCAGGGAGGGTTACGTGTTCACTGATGTGCTCATCGTCGTCACCCTCTTAGCCAGCTGCCTTGTTTCAGTGTTCACTGTGTTCTTTGCAGGTGAATTGAAACCTCACACGTGGCAATCTGTATCTCTCAATTTCTCACTTTGAATAGACATAGCAAAAAATATGCCTATATATGTATGCATATCTATTATGTATGTATGTATAATATATTTAACAAAATTGAGCCCAAAGTCCTGCCTGGCCTAACCAGCTGGTCTTGAGTAGTGGTTGCCCCTTTAAATGGCTAATAAGCTTTCTAGCTGGCAGAGTCCCCACATGATTCTATTTTGTTTTTTTGTTTTTTTTTATTATTGTTGTTTTAATATACTTCCTGCTTTAATATACTTCCTGCTTTGCTCATTTAAAGTTCCTGCAGTGGTGCTTACAAATAGTGTGAAAGTGCAAATTGGTACAACTTAAATGAAGGGGTATGTGACATTGTCTGTCAGATTGCAAATACACATAGCCTTTGATTTACTTCTAGAAATTTATTTTTATACTCATATATTTGCAAAGTGATGTAAGAACAAGGTTTTTCATTGAAGTGTTGTTTATAATAGTTAAAGAGTAGAAACAGTCTGTTCATAGAAGAGGAACTGGTTAAAAAAAAAGATATGTAGCATACTATGTGGCAATAAAGAAAAGAATGAGAAAGCTCTAACCACTATGCTCTATACTTAAAACTAATATAAAATACTATTAAATATCAACTGTATAATTTTTAAGTCTTGGGTATATAAAGTACAGCATAGGGAATATAGTCAATAATATTGTAATAACTGTCCAATGTCAGATTATAGACTTATTGATGTTATCACTTTGTGAGGTATATAAATATCTAATCACAATGCTGTTTTGTACACCTGAGACTAATTTTAAAAAAGAAATCTCACTATGAACCAAAATGGAGAAATTCCAAGGTATAATACTAGGTTAAAAAAAAACAAGGCAAGGTGCAGAACAGTGGCTATGGTACATTACCATTTGTGGTAAACAGGCTAGAGGGAACTGAGTGTACATTTGCTCCTCTGCATAAAACATCTCAGGAAGATGCATAGAGGACCTTTAGCATTGATCGCCTCTGGGAAGGGAACGAGGTTGAGTGACAGGAGTGGAAGGGCTGGTTTATATATAATATTGTATTGTACTTCTTGATTTTTAAACAATGCAATTGATCACCTATTTTAAAGTAAATTTCTTGCCTGCCCTCTAGGTATTTGCATTTGTGATGTAATATATACATCCAGTGAAAAATAAGGGTTGTGCCTTACCAGATTTAAGAGTTTAGTTTTTGTTTTCTGGGTTTTTGTTTTTTGTTTTTTGTTTTTCTCCTTTAAGGTTTACGTAAAATATAATAAGAGGTACCAAAAGTAGCCTGGGTCTTGAAGCTGTGGCTCTGAAGTTTTTAATGTTTCCTCTGTAAAATTACACAGACTTAGTTTCTGACCTTAAATCATACCTATTTTCAGTTTCCCTGAAATCAAAGGTACCCTGTGCCGTATCAATGAAAGTAAATGTACTTTCAATTAAAGGTGTTAAGTATGAGTCTGAAAAGATTAATTCCTTATAAAAGGATGACCTTCAGTAGTTAGATTCAATTAGGTATCTCCCCAACTATATGTCATCCTGATGGGACAAGTCTTCTACTCACAATCAATCACTGTGATCTTTTCAAAGGCAGGTATTTTAGGTTCAGAGTCATAAAAGAATGACTTGACTAGGCAGCCTTATAACTGCCACTGCTATGACTAGCCACAGTTGATGGAGATAAGGGACTGTGGGTGTTGGATATTACTTCTGGGGTACTAACATTTAAAGAATCAGGGTGTGCATGATGATTATCTGGGTATGGTTCCTATACCTTTCTTAGTATGGCCTTAGTAGAAGAATATAATTTTTTTTAGAACAAAAAGATTTATACAAGACTAATCAACTGAAAGGAAAAGAACAATGATATAAATTAGCATAAAACCAAATTCCTTTTCTTCTTAGCCTTCTGTCATTTTATTATGAAATTACTGCAAATACTTGCATTTCTAGTGATCCTTTCTTCTTATTGGATTATTTTAGTTCTAATTCCAACTTTGCTGATACACAGCACACAAAATTATAACTTAGATAAATGCGGGCTTGCTGATTATTTTTATGGTAAAATCTTGGGGAATATTGTTTTCTCTCAAAAGTGAAAGGAATTGAGGATTTTTATTTGTATTAGATATTTTCAATATAAAATTCCTGGTTCTCACTCTGCCACTCATCGAATTTGTAAATTTGGGAAATCCTTGAACATACTCACTGAAAAATGGAAAACAAGTAATACCTACTTTGGATAAAATGAGATTTGATATCTTTTTCTCAAAGTGTGGTCCTGTAACCCCTAGAGGATATTAAGAAATTATTTGCCTTTTTCACTCCCATTCTTCCACACATGTCCTGTGGAACTTTCCAGTGGCCGGCCACATGAGACATGATACTGCAAATAGAAGAATCCAGCTATCTCAAGCCAGACATTATAGAGGTTTACAAAAATAGAAAACCGTGCATGCTTTTCTCAGATTGGTTTTTCTTTTGGAAAGTAAAGTAATTTTTCATTAAAAAAGTTTTACATTAACATGTGATAGATTAATTATAGTCATTTTCAAATAAAGTAATACATATTAAGAATTTAACAGTTTTAATTTCCAGTAAAATAGATATTATTAGATATAACCAACATGAACAAAAGCTCCTCAGAGGTCCTTAATACCTTTTAAGGATGGAAAGGGGTTCTAAGACTAAAAAGTTTGAGAACTGAAGATATATGTAAGAGCACTATATAAATGTGTGATGACATTGGAGTTTATTCAGAAAATTTAAGCTGTTTAGACAATCCAACATTCAAACAGCTTTTCCACTGCAAGTACTGATTGTTAATGGCACGTGCTCCACCTCCAGGGTACCATTGCTTATTCTGGGGTACAGAATGATCTCTGAACCATCTACAATTATCGGCAATTTCATCTGTCATATGTCTACTTTCTTAGAATGAGAGTTCAGAATTTTCAGTTTTCAGGTCCTAAAAGAAGCACAGCTATAGGAATTGCTGATGTCCCCTAGTCCCACTCTATCTCTGAGAAGAGCAGCGATGAAGTTAAGGTGGGGACACCTGAGAGGAGATGCAGAGTGGTTCAGGCTCTACTGTCTGTGGCCTATGCTTGGGCATCCCTTGATTTCTTGACTCTCCTCTGCTTGTGGAAAGGTGTTAGACTTGGGCTAGCGTCTCTAGGCACTGGGAGAAGGGCTTTCTCTCAGTTGGTACCATGCCTTCGGTATCTTTCCGGGCCTCCTCACACTTAGGGTGGCCGGATGTGGCAGGGCATAAAGAACCCAGATCGGGTGATGGACCAAAAAGGGTCGAGTGACTGGCGGGAGTCATCATGATTTGGGCACTATACATAGAGATGAGAGACAATCTCAGGAGTTTTCCAGTGCTGAAGCTAGAGTTCTAAACAGAATTTGATCGGACCCCGGAAGGACGGCAATGTTCAGGCACAGGTGTTGAGGCTGTTGCTGCCTCTGTCTTGGACAGCCTTGGCGGCTGAGCAAGTAGCTGAGTGCTTTACGGAAATTGTTATTTTCATGTTTCCTGCTGTAATTTCTTAAGGTGTTTTTATTAAGTTTAATTTAGCCATAATATTTAAGTGTTCTTATGAAAATTTAAAACCATTCTAATTATAGCTCACTGCCCCATATTATCATTTCTTGGAATTAAAGTGAATGGAAAACTCATATCTTAGATATTTACTTGTTCCGTATTTCCCCAGTTCACTTAATTTTTTTGAACGAATGTATATGTATACATTACAGTTTTACATAAGCATTTTATATTTACTTAAAGTTTTATGTAGTCAGTGGGCAATTTCACAATATTCAGAGGTCCACCCCTATTGAGGTAAAACTTTTAACTACAAAATACGCTCCTTATTTTGGGCATTTCGTTGTATGATTTAATGGATAGTGCTGTCATAAACTTTATTGCTGCAACTGTCTTCCCCGTTTTACTTTTTTGTTTTGTTTTGTTTGTTTGGGAGTTCCCAGGCTGGGAATCGAACCCAGGCCACAGCGTTGAGAGCACCGAAGCCTAGCCACTACACCACCAGGGAACTCCCTTCCCTGTTTTACTTCTAAAAATAATTTGATAAAATACTGTTTTCTCAGGAAAAATATGAAAAATTTGATAACATTCTAAACTATAAGCTTCTGAATTTTTAATTATGACATTATATTTAAGTCTGTTGATTTAGTGTAGATTTATAAAATTAACTATTTTTGGTATTTTGTGATATGAATATGTTTATATAACAAATTCAATCAGTTAAACAAATATTTCCCTTTATTATTGTCAACTATCACTTCTAGTTGAGGAAGTATTTGGAAGTAACCCTAAATGTAAAATGGCATCTACATATTAGTAGTATATTATAAAAATTGGAATACATTTAGTTCAATTAAATTCTGCTTCATTAGATTATAATGTGCTATATGTTATGCATTTCAGAAACTCCAGAAAGGAACTTAATGACATACGATTTGAGTTTACTCCAGGAAGAGGTGAGTTTTAATTGAAATTATTATTTTATTGTTACAAAGAACACTTCAGAAATTGATTTTAAGTGTCTGTTTATAATTTGCTGTTCAAAAATGCTTTCTCTAAAAACCAAGGAAGGAGGGAGGGAGGGAGGGAGGGAAGATAGATAGGAAGATAGGAAGATAATTGAAGGGAATCCAAACTGAACCACTTACTGACTGCATGAATTCCAGTGACCTGATTGGGTGATGCAGGGCCTAAAGAATGTAATGATGAGTGTGGTGAGAAGCATCCAGGAGTCCTAATGAGGTCTGAGCAGCAAACAGCGTAACGTACTTGGCCTCTGTACTCAGTTCAGATTGCACGAAGCTTATGTTGGGGAGTGCTTGTAGCCTCTCTTTGGCTGCAGTCACAGGGTAAGCTGGGCAGGAACAATGCCAGCCTTGCAGCTGAACACAATGTTAGTAATTTAAATATTTATTAAAACAGATTTAAGGCTAAACCAGTTGCTTTTTCAACCCCTGGGTGCCTGGAAGTCATAGAACCCTGTCATATTTCTTGGTATCTCTATCACCTGGGAAGAACCTGGCATGCAGGAGATTTTCAAGCAATTTTGATTAATTAATGGATAATAACATATGAACAGGCTTTGGAGACCACAGACTAGTTGTTCAACAAAAATTGCTGTTTTCACTATTTAGTTTATAACCAAAACACCCTAGAGAAGTGAAAATCAGATGCTAATGCTAAGACTATAATTGTTTTTTCTGACCTCTGGTTTTAGATTTTTATGTACACAAAACAGCTTTGATGTCTATACTGAAAACTTTCTAAAATACGTTAGTCTCCTACATTTGAATGTATTAATATAAAAGCTAATAATGCTATTTTATGTATTAGAGCTCCATGTAAATTTTGATTTGATTAAATTTAGCAAATTTTGATTCACTGAATTTCACAAACCCTGAAATACGTGACTTTTTAGCTTGATGTCTGGTTATTCGGTTAACTGCTGTGACCTCTCTGCTATTACCACTTGTAAGAAAACACTAACTCAAATGCTTATAGGAGCCAGGGTTAATGGTGTGGATATCAGGAAACTAGAGAATTTTGTCTAAATACATTTAGGTTCAATTTTTAAAAGCACTGCCAGTCAAACAAATGTGTTCCTGGACCACACATGGCCATGTACTCAGTGGCTGTGATCTCTAGTCCCCAGTGAGCACAAAGATTTAGTGATTCCCTGTATATTTGAATTAAACTAACATATTAAGTACCTTTCACAAAGTAATGTAAATAAGGCCCTAATGAATTTCCTAATTGATCTTTCTTTCTGGGCACATCCATCTTTGACAATTTAGAATCAGTCTGTGGAATTTTATAGCACTGGTTACTGTTATCAAAAAGCTACCTGTTTTGTCATAAAAATATGATAAACTCTAATAATAATAATATAATAAATGTTTCAACTATAGTAAGTAAAAGGAAAAATTCTTATTTTAAGGTTCGCTCATTTCATCTGCTTGTTTAAAATTGATGATGGCAGTAAAAATCAATTTTAATTTAAAGAGCTAACAAAGAAATGAATTTCTGAGTGGAAGATTTTGGGGTATAACATGGCCCTTATTAGCATTACCTGGCCCTTTTTGCTGGCTTTGGCAACCTCGTTTGTCATAATTAGATCAAGAGTCTCTGCTTTTGTTGCCCAGACAGAAACCATAGCATTGGCTTCTAGATGATAACTGACCTTCCTTGAATAGTGAGCAAAAGCCTGTTAGTAATGGAAACACCAGAGATATATTGCCATACCTGAGTGCTTGCTGATGCTGTCTGCACTACATCTGTGCATGCACACCACAGGTGTACTATATCTGTGCTGTATATACACATAAATATGTACATACAATAGAATATATAACACCAACATATCTAGTGTCCTCTGTCCTCATTTGAGCACAAGCCCTTTGTGTTT
Source organism: Lyroderma lyra (assembly GCA_004026885.1). Classification (NCBI taxonomy): domain Eukaryota; kingdom Metazoa; phylum Chordata; class Mammalia; order Chiroptera; family Megadermatidae; genus Lyroderma; species Lyroderma lyra. The sequence goes on along the minus strand of PVJL010000081.1, from coordinate 361,015 downwards.
AGTATGTTGCAGTGTGCTCTGGAAAACAGAGCATAAATGATTATTTAACTTGTTTACACATTAGGAATGTTAAGTGGCTTAGAGAAAAACAAATTACCAATTACTTTCATGTTTCTGTTCTAAACTGTTACTGATGTATTTATTACTTAGGTGCATGCAAAGTAACTGCTTCATTGTGCTTGTGTGCGTGCACGTACACACACAGACTATTTCCATTTTCGGTCAGACAGCACGATTGTTTTGCTGTTTTAATATGATTCATCGGGTACCTAGGGAATACTAGAGATGCTATGTACTTCTATTGTTTGTGAATGTCATCTGCTTTGGTACTGTTTGAGTGCTAGCTCTCAATGTGGCTTTGTTTGATTATTCCATTTTCAACTATTAAAACATTCTGTGATTGTAGCTCCTTAATCAAATGTAGTATCTTACTGATACTTAATGATAATGGTAATGCAATCATGCTTTAACGGATGATCAGTCAATAGAACTATAATGACTGCCTGCTTTGTGCCCTAGTAGGCCCTTTAATATGCTTCTTTTCCTGAAGTTCGGTGGCCTCCAGAAAGATGGAGATTGTGAGGCTGAATGTTCTAGCCGATTTCATAAAGCTAAATCACATTAGGTGTAGAACCTTTCATTACACTTCTGGGTTTCATGCTAGGGAATCATTTTAATCCTAACAGAATTTTATAAGAAGTTTTTGTACTCCTAGCAAGTAAGGACAAGGCCCAAGATAAGTCTACCTGATATGGAATTTTATAGTTTAGTAAGATTCCTATGTATATATTTTTCGATGTAGTTATAGGTAAATCATTTCATTTTGTTCATTGTGAAATGGAATGAGTTAAATGATGAAGTACCACAATTTTTTGGAAGTACAAAGAATGTATATTGGCTCTTAAATGTTTATTGGACACTTTGGAAATTTGCCAAGTATGAAAGGGAGAAAGAGTGCACAAGAGTGTAAGAGGCATCTCACATGATCTTTGTTGCTCCCTCATCACCACGGTTACCATTTCCTGAGTAGTTACTATGGGTCAGACATTGGGCTAAGCCCTTTAAAGGCCAAGAATTATGGAAGATAATTGTTCCTTCAGCTACATGCTCACTTGCACATGTACATGCTCACATTCCCTTTCCTTATAAAAACATAGGAATTCTTAATGGTTCTTTTGAGCACATTGCAGTTTATCCGTATTTCTCTTTACAAGATCTTCAGACTTTTCAGTATTATAATTCATTTATAATCTTCCAATTGAGTATTTCAGCCGTATTCACTTGTTATAGCCTGTTCGGTCTCATCTTTATAAGATCGCTAACTCCTGTCACCTATCATTGAGAACTACATTCTTTTTATTCAACCACATTTTAATGCCTTTTTTTTTTTT